>PVLA01002666.1:0-254585 GCA_004027455.1 Hydrochoerus hydrochaeris
GATATTAGAAAATGGAAGGACATTCCTTGCTCTTGGTTAGGAAGAACCAACATTGTGAAAATGGCCATACTCCCAAAACTGTTATACAGATTTAACGCAATCCCAATCAAAATACTATTGACATCCCTCACATATCTAGAGAAAACACTCCTAAAATTCATTTGGAAACAGAAGAAACCTAAAATAGCAAAGGCAATTCTAGCCAACAAAAGCAAGGCGGGAGGAATCTCAACTCCTGACTTGAAACAGTACTATAAAGCCCCAGTGATCAAATCAGCTTGGTACTGGCAAAGAAAAAGACCTGAGGATCAATGGAACAGATTAGAAGATGCAAGCACAACTACAAAGACACTCAGCCACCTGATATTTGACAAAGGGGCTAAATATGTCCACTGGAAGAAGGATAGTCTCTTTAATAAATGGTGTTGAAAAAATTGGCTCTCTACATGCTGAAGACTGAAACTAGATCCAAGTGTATCAACGTGCACAAAACTAAAGTCTAAATGGATCAAAGACCTCAATATTAAAACAGAAACACAAAATCTACTGGAAGACAAGGTAGGTAGAAGTCTTGGAGACATAGGGGTAGGCAGAGACTTCATGAACCAAATGCAAACTGCACAAGAAACACTTCAAAGAATCAACAAATGGGATCTCACATTATTGAAATGTTTCTGCACTTCAAAGGAAATCACCAACAGTGAAAAGAAAATGAACATAGTGGGAAAGAATTTTAACCAGCAGTCTCTTAGACAAAGCACTTGTGTCCGGAGATGGCAATATGGCTGACTGAGTGGCTGCATGATAAGAGAGCTTTTCTGAGGAAAAAAATAAATAAAAACAACTCAGATGCTGGAATATGGCAATATGGATAAAGCCAGACAAAAGGAGAGGAATTTTCATGACCCAGGAAGAAACTGAGGAAAAAGAAAAAAAAAAAAAGAAGAAAAAGAAGCATGGACAGAGGGCTGGAGCTGGGCAAGCCCCAATCTCTGTACTGGCATGTCTTAGAGTCAGGTGAGTCACAATCAAGCTGAGATTGCAGCCCTGCCAAGAGCGGGGATTGGTGAGTTCTAGACCCTCGGCTGGGGGAGGCCCAGTGACGGGGAGTGGAAACAGCTAGTCGAGCTGCATGAACTTTGGTGAGTGACAGGAACTGGAATCCCCAAACCAGGAGGACTGGTTGGGTGACATTTTGGAGTTGGGCAGGGCCAGCTTGAATCAAATCCCTAGGCAGCATCTGCTGATGACTCCTAGTCCAAAGCAGATTGGTGGGATCTGCTCGTGCTGGGCCATGCCCCTGGTTGAAACCCAATAGCCAAGGATAAGGTGATACTGGGCCAGTGGCATCCTCAGGGAACACACAAAAATGTTGAAGCATAAACTGGTTGACCGGCATAGGGGGAGGAGCCAGCTCTCAGCGTGCAAATCACAGATCTGCTGCAGACTGAGGGGCGGTACTTCCCTAGCAAGTGTACTGCAGAAAAACTGTAAGCAAAATGATAGGCCCAGAGACCTCCACCACCCACCCATCTGAAGGTGGCCAAAAACATGACAAGACAGAGAAAGAGCAAAAGGTCCCCAATTGTGGAACCAGGGAAAGTGAATCCAACAGAGGTAAATGCAGAGGAGGTTGAGAGCAGCAAACCTGTAATGTCAGAGACAGCCTCATCAGAAATAAAGAAATACATCCATGACCTCATCGTTGAATTTAAATCTGAAATTCTAACTCAGGTGAAGGAAGATATAAGAAGACTAATAAAAGAAGTCCTGGGTAATCCTCAAGTAGACACAAATGAAAGAATAGAGGAACCCAGAGAAAGGAGAGAAGCCTTTGATGAAGAATATAAACAAAACCTACAATATATGAAACAGATCCAAAGAGAATACCAGGACATTAAAAACTCCATTGAAACCTGGCAAAACCTTTTAACAGAAACTAAAGACAAACTTTCAAAACTTGAAGATAGACTTGCAAAGTATGATTGTGAAAGGAAGGATCTCTTAAAAATAACAAGGAACGAGGAAGCAACAATACAAAGGCTAGAAGATGAGAAGAGGATTTATAACCTAAGAATAAAATATGTGAATAAAGATGCAGCAACAAATACAAATGAAATAAAAAGTCTATTCACAGAAATAATTAAGGAAAACTTCCCAAACATAGGTAACAGAAGTGAAGTTCAGATAAATGAGGCATATAGAACTCCAGTCAGCTACAACCCAAACAGAACCACACCCAGACATATAATAATCAGGATCCCAGATATCCATCACAAGAACAGAATATTAAAAGCAGTCAGAGAAAAGAAACAAATTACCTAAAAAGGCAAACTCATCAAAATCACAGTGGACTTCTCAGTGTAAACCATCAAATCATGAAGACCTTGGAGTGAAATATTCCAAGCCCTGAAAGAAAATAACCTCCAACCCCGAATGATGTACCCTGCCAAACTTTCTCTCAAAATTAATGGAGAGACAATATATTTCCATGACAAAGAGGAACTGGGGGAGTTTGTGACCACCAATCCAACCCTGCAAAGAATACTGAAGGACATTCTAGAGAGAGAGAAGAAAACCACCAGGGTTCCAGGAATCATGGCAGAAAGGCCCCAAAGAAAGGGTCAGACAGTGGAATGAAGGAGAAAAGTAAACAAATAACAACAGAAAAATAGCATGGCAGAGATAAAACAGAGAAGATTGGTTGTATCACTATTTTATCTTGACTGATTTTATTTGAATCTGGTATGCTTGAGAGTGTTGAGTCTGAGAGTAGGGGCAACTGCTCTGAAGATGACAGGATTCAATAGGATACCTATTCTGGTTTGATTGTTATCTGCCTTTGAAGTCCTATAATGTCTCCAATGTTTAGATTTTATTAATAGTGTACAGCAATGCTAAGTTTATACTATATTTGATGATATAGACAATTTTATTGAAAATAACTACAGACATCACAGTGACTACTGTAGATCACCTAATGTTGTGTTTTTGTATGTTCTTTTCATTTTGTGTTTCTCTAGGAATTTGTATTGCTGACTTGTTTTGATTTGTTTCTCCCTCTAATACAGAAAGGCTAGATATATGTGTAGAGATTTATACATGTGTAGGATTTCTAAGTAGTTTATGAGAATGGATTATAGTTATTATAAAGAAAAAAGTAAAAGAGAATATTCTAAAGGATATAACTACATGTATGTTTGAGTGTGTGGAATTAATAACCATGTTGCTAAAGTTTTACTTGGATGGACGAGCAAAACTGACTGCAATCTCACTGTTTGGATATCCACTTTGTGGACTTTAGTTTTGTAACTTGAACATCTGCATCTAAGAGGAAAGTATTTAATTATCAACTAGTGATTTTTACTGGTTACTATTTTGTTTTGTTTTGTTTTTGAGATTTTGTATTGTTTCTACCCTCTTTCCATTTCAACATTTTTTCTTTAAATAAAACAATTAAAAAGAAGCAAGAGGAGGAAAACAAAGTGCTCTAAAAGAGATAACTGTATGTATACTTAAGTGTGTAGGATTGATAACCATGTTACTAAGTTTTTGTTGGATTGGTGAACAGAACTCTTTGCAGCCTCACTGTTTGAATGTCCACTTTGTATGCTTTAATTTTGTAACTTGAACAACTATATCCAAGAAGACAATATGTAATGTATCAAGTAGTGATTTCTTACTGTTTATTTTTTTGAAATTCTGTATTGTTTCTACCCTTTTTTCTGTTTTGCTACCCCCCTCTTTAAATAAAATTTTAAAAAAGGACTTGTGTCCAGAATATATAAAGAACTGAAAAACATCAAGCCCCCCAAATTCAAAGACTGTCTCCAAAAATGGGCATCTGAGATGAACATACAGTTCTCGGAGAAAGATATACAAATGGCAAATAAATAAATGAAGAAATTTTCACCATCATTGGTCATTCGAAAAATGCAAATTAAAACATCATTGAGATTTCACCTTACTCCAGAAAGAATAGCTGCCATCAAGAAATCAACCAATAACAAATGTTGGCGAGGCAGTGGGGAAAAAGGAACACTGCTCCACTGTTGGTGAGAATGTATACTGGTGCAACCATTATGCAAATCCATATGGAGAATTCTCAGAAGACTAGAATTGGAAGTTCCATTCAATCCAGCTATCCCCCTCCTGGGTATTTTCCCCAAAGAACTGAAAAGTTCATATCACACTGATATATGTGCACCCATGCACTTAGCTGTACAATTTGTGATAGCTAAATCCTGGACACAACCAAGATGCCCATCAACTGCAGAGTGGATGAAAAAGATGTGGCATTTTTATATAGTGGAATATTTCTCAGCTATAAAAAGGATGATCTTGAAGTCTTCATAGGCAAATGGAGACAACTTGAGACTATCCTCATTAGTGAAATAAATAAGAATCATATTTATAAATATCATATTGTGTCTCTAGTGTAAAAAGTAAATAAGAACTACAAGTGTAATAAAACCAAAATGTGTAATTGCTATTGTAAAAAAGAGAGGAAAAGAAAGTGTTCTAAGGGATATAACTGCATGTATGTTTAAGTGTGTAAAATAGATGACCATATTGCTGAATCTTTGTTGGATCTTTGAACAAAACTGTTTGTAGTCTGACTGTTTGAATATTTACTATGTACCCTTTAACTTTGTAACTTGAACAACTACATCCAGGATGACAGTATGTAATTTATAAATTACTGATTTCTTAATGGGGCTTTTTCTCATTCTCCTTTTTCTTTATTTCTTTTAGAATTCTGTATTGTTGCTACCCTTTTTTTCTGTTTTTTTCTTCTCTTTAAATGAAATTTTAAAAATGTATAATTGCTATTGTAAAAAAAGAGGAAATAGGAAGCAATATAAAAGATATAGCTGCATGTATGTTTCGATGTGTGGGATTGATGACCATATTTCTAGGTTCTTGTTGGATTCTTGAACAGATCTATTTGCACTCTCACTGCTTTAGTGTCCACTTTGTGTGCTTTAATTCTGTAACTTGAATAACTATTTCTAAAGCAACAATATGTCATGTATCAACTAGTGATTTCTTACCATTTATCTTCTTCTCTTGAAATTCTGTAATGTTTCTACCTTTTTCCTGTTTTTTTCTCTTTAAATAAAAACAATATAAAAAAAGATTAGAGCAGAAATCAATGAAATTCAAACTAAAAAAACAATACAAAGAATTAATGAATCAAAAAGCTGATTATTTGAGAGAATAAACAAAATTGACAGACCCCTTGCTAACTTTATCAAGAGAAAGAAAGAAAAAACCCAAATTCACACAATAAGTACTGAAAAGAGGGAAATTAGTACATATCCCATGGAAATTCAAAAGATCATGAATAATTACTTTGAAAATCTACTCACATAGAGTAGAAAACACAGAGGAAATGGACATATTTCTAGAAACATATGAACTACCAAAGCTCAACCAAGAAGATATAGCAATTTTGAACAACCCAATATCAGCTATTGAAATTGAAAATGTAATTAAAAATTTACCAACCAAGAAAAGCCCAGGTTCCGATGGATTCACAGCTGAATTATACAAGAAATTTAGAGAAGATTTGATGCCAGTACTCCTTAAACTCTTCAATAAAATTGAGAAAAAAGCAATCTTCCCTAAATCATTCTTGGGGGGAAGTATTACTCTGATACCAAAACCTGAGAAAGATCCACCAAAAAGGAAAAGTATAGGCCAGTCTTACTAATCAACACTGATGCAAAGATTCTCAATAAAATACTGGCAAATAGAATGCAGCAAATCTTCAAGAAGATAATACCTCATGACAAGTGGGGTTCATTACAGGAATGCAAGGATGGTTTAACATATGCAAATCAATAAATGTAATACAGCACATCAACAGAGCCAAAAACAAAAACCACATGGTCATCTCAATAGATGCAGAAAAAGCTTTTGACAAAGTCCACCATATGTTCATGATAAAAACCCTTCAGAAACTCAGATTACATGGTGTCTACCTCAACCTTATAAAGGCCATCTATGACAAACCAACAGCCAACATTATACTAAATGGCAAAAACTGAAAGCTTTCACTTTAAAATCAGGAACAAGATAAGGATGTCCACTCTCACCACTCCTTTTCAACATAGTTCTGAAAACACTAGCCAGGACAGTCAGATGAGAGAGAAATAAAAAGAATAAAGATAGGAAAGGAAGAAGTTAAATTATCACTATTTGCAGATGACATGATACTCTATATAGAAGACCCAGAAACTCAAATAAAAGACTTTTAGAGGTAATAAACAAGTTCAGCAGTGTAGCTGGATACAAAGTCAATTCTCAAAAATCAGTAACATTCCTGAACACAAAAACGGGTGATTATGGAAATGTCGCCCTTTATAATAACATCTAAAAAAATGAAATACTTAAGAATCAAGTTAACTAAAAATGTAAAAGACCTGTATGCTGAAAATTATACTACAGTGAAAAAGGAGATTGAAGAAGATATTAGAAAATGCTCTTGGCTAGGAAGAACCAACATTGTGAAAATGACCATACTCCCAAAACTCTTATAAAGATTTAATGCAATCCTAATCAAAATACCATTGACATACCTCACATATCTAGAGAAAACACTCCTAAAATTCATTTGGAAACAGAAGAAAGCTAGAATAGCAAAGGCAATTCTAGACAACAAAGGCAAGGCAGGAGGCATCTCAATTCCTGAGTTGAATCTATAATACAAAGCCACAATGATAAAATCAGCATGGTACTGGCAAAGAAATAGACCTGAGTATCAATGGAACAGATTAGAAGATGCAAGCACAACTACAAAGACACTCAGCCACCTGATATTTGACAAAGTGGCTAACTATGTCTGGAAGAAGGATAGCCTCTTTAATAAATGGTGTTGGAAAAATTGGCTCTCCATATGCCAAAGACTGAAACTAGATATATGCATATCACCATGCACAAAACTAAAGTCTAAATGGATAAAAGACCTCAATATTAAAACAGAAACACTAAATCTACTGGAAGACCAGGTAGGTAGAAGTCTTGGAGACATAGGGGGTAGGCAGAGAATTCATGAACAAAACACAAACTGCACAGGAAACACTTCAAAGAATCAACAATTGGGATCTCATAATATTGAAAAGTTTTTGTACTTCAAAGGAAATCACCAACAGAGTGAAAAGAAAACCCACAGAGTGGGAAAGAATTTTAGCCAGCAACCCCTCAGGCAAAGGACTTATATCTACAACATATAAAGAATTAAAAAACATCAGGCTCCCCAAATTCAAAGACCCTCTCCAAAAATGGGCATCTGAGATGAACACACAGTTCTCAGAGAAAGATACACAAATGGCAAATAATACATCAAGAAATGTTCACCATCACTGGTCATTCAAAAAATGCAAATTAAAACAACATTGAGGTTTCACCTCACTCTGGAAAGAATAGCTGCCATGAAGAAATCAACTGATAACAAATGTTGGCGAGGCTGCCAGCAAAAAGGAACACTGTTCTAGTGTTGGTGGGAATGCAGTTGGTGCAACCATTATGGAAATCCATATGGAGATTTCTCAGAAGACTAGGATTGGAAGCTCCATGCAATCCAGCTATTCTCCTCCTAGGTATTTTCCCAGAAGAACTGATAAGTTCATTTCACAGTGACATATGTGCATCCATGTTCACAGCAGCACAATTTGTAATAGCTAAATCTTGGAAACAACCAAGATGCCCATCAACTGCAGAGTGGATGATAAAGATGTGGTATTTTTACACAATGCAATATTACTCAGCTATAAAAAAGGGTGATCTTGAGGCCTTCATAGGCAAATGGAGACACCTTGAGACTATCCTCATTTTTGAATTAAGTGAGAATCACATTTATATATATCACATTGTGTCTCCAGTGTAAATAGTTATAAGAGCTGTAAGAGTAATAAAACTCAAAATGTGTAATTGCTATTGTAAAAATGAGAGGAAAAGAAAGTGCTCTGGGGCATATAACTGCATGTATGTTTGAGTGTGTAAAATAAATGACCATATTGCTGAATCTTTGTTG
The DNA here is from genome assembly GCA_004027455.1 of Hydrochoerus hydrochaeris. Taxonomy (NCBI): domain Eukaryota; kingdom Metazoa; phylum Chordata; class Mammalia; order Rodentia; family Hydrochaeridae; genus Hydrochoerus; species Hydrochoerus hydrochaeris. The sequence continues at coordinate 8,039 of PVLA01002666.1, forward strand.
GATCTTTGGGCAGAACTGTTGGCAGTCTCATTGTTCGAATGTCTACTATGTCTCCTTTAAGTCTGTAACTTGAACAGCTACATCCAGGATGACAGCGTGTGGTTTGTCAACTAGTACTTTCTTGGTGTTTTTTTTTCTCTTTTTTCTTTTAGAATTCTGTATCATTGCTACCCTTTTTTCTTTTGTTTTTTTTTTTCTGTTTAAATGTTTTTTTTTTAAAAATGCATAATTGCTATTGTTAAAAAGTGAGGAAATAGGAGGTGATATAAAAGATATAATTGCTTGAATATTTAAGTGTGTAGGATTGATAACCATACTTCTAAGTTCTTGTTGGATTTTTGAACAGATCTGTTTACAGTCTTACTGCTTAAATGTCTACTTTGCATGCTCTAATTTTGTAACTTGAACAACTGTTTCTAAAAGAATAGTATGTGATTTATCAACCAGTGACCTCTTACTGTTTATCTTTTATTTTTGAAATTCTGTAATGTTTCTACCCTTTTCTGTTTTTTTCCCTTTAATTAAAAAAAATTAAAAAAAATAAAACTACTACAAAACTACTGCTGAGTATTCACAAATTCTTCACCCAGTTTCCCTGAATTTTACCATCTTACATATATAACCAATTATGGCAAGTAGGAAATTAACATTGATGCAATATTACTAATTAATTGTAGACCTTATTCAGATTTATCAATTTTTTCTGTAATGTTCTTGATATACAGTATCCAATCCAGAATGTGACATTCCATTTACTTAACATATCTCTTCATTGACCCACAATTCATGAAAGGTCTTTAGTTTACCTTTCATGACTTTGATATTTTTGTAAAGTACTGGTTAGTACTTTTATAGCACACTCTTCAATTCAGGCTTCTGTATTGTCTTCCATTATTGGATGGGGATTACAAATTTTTGACAAAAATTACCCCTAAAGTGATGGTGTACCTTTTCCAGTACATCATGTCAGGGTGGCAAAATATTTTGTTAAGGATATAAATGATATCATGTCACAAGCCTTCAGTGGGTTTCCATTAATCTCAGAGTATAATACAAACCTTTGTAGAAGACCTTGCATGATTTTGCCTATTATTTTAATTCACATATTTTTTCAGCACAAATACAAATCAAAGTGGCTTAATTTGATTTGCTGAAAACAGGGCTCCTCCCTTCTCCATCAGAGACTGTACTCTGCAAAACTTGTAAGTTTTTTCTCTGTCTCTAACATTTATGTAAATCTTTTAAAAAAGCTAAGTAAGCCTCATGCCAGTTTTAGATCCAGGACTGTTTTTTTTTTCCCCAAAGAGATAACCTTTAAAATCTAACTACCAAGGAAGACAGCACCCTCATCTCCCAGTTTGTGTGGGACAGGCTCCTTGCTCCTAGTTGCATACTATCTCCTTTCATAAAGAGTAATTTTTTTTTTCTTTTGGATTGTTAACATAGATAGTTACCACAACTAACAGATACACTAGGTAGTACTGCATGTGGCAACTGGTGTTCTCAGATCCTCTTACTTGAGGATGAGTTATTATTTACCTCAAGAATGTGTATGTTATGCACCATATCTGCTTGGCGATACAGAATGATGAGGTTTCTTTCAGTCCCCAGAGTCTCTTACTGGATTGTTTGTGATGTGTATCATATTCTGGTTTAATATTTATTGAATAATAACATTCTTTTTCAACTTTGTGGAATGGTTTTATGGATTTGAAGGAAATTTTGTTTTTAATTGTATTTTCCTAATGCTCATCAACTTGCTTTAGTTTTCTTTCATGTTTTGAACAGGATTAAACTGTTAACTTGTGGTAAATAATCTTTACTTAAAATCGTCTACTTTCTATCACTTCTTCAAGTGACTCCTTCCATTCTTTAGGACTGAGCTCAGACATAATCTCCCTAAAGACAACTTTCAAGACAATTTTGTTTTGAGAAAGCAGCCCCTCACAGGAGGTCTTTTTCTTTATTTATTTAAAGAGAAAAAAAAGGCACAGAAAAATTAGAAAGCAATCAAGAAAGCAAATGAAAAAAACAAAACAACAACAAAAGCCAAACAATGACAATGACAACAACAAAATAGTGATACAGGATCTCAAAATAAGATGACTAGAATTTAACAATGGTTGTTATATTACATATTGTTATCGTCAAAATAGTTGCTCAAGTTATCAGATACAAGTATGCAAAATTGATCAAATAATATGATTTCCCTTTAAGCGTTTTTTTTTCCTTTTACTAAGTCTATTGTAACTTTTGGATCTTAACTTCAGTTTCTTACACTAGGGAAGTCTTTATCTTATCATTCCTTTTATGTCTTACAGAGTAATTAGCATAAAAATTATTGTATTCATTGATTTCATGTTGTGTTTATATTTTCCTCCACTACAATGCATCTATAGGAGAAAGACATCCTACTCTAATGCCAATGCATCTGTCTTGTGTTTACTTAAATCCTTCATGTCTATGGTAGATCAGTGCTTATCATCATTAAATTCCTTATCATCTTATGGAACTCTCAAACTGTAGTTTTTAGCAGTGTTTGTATTTTATGAACTCATTTAAATAATTATAACAAGAGAATAATACATAAAAAATTCACCTTCATACTTGAATAAAAATAGGCCCAAATTCTTATTTTTCAAGTAGGAATATCTACAGTGTTTTAAAGAAATTTTTGAAAGAACACTTTTATGGTAATTATGGATACAACTGGGACCATTTGAATTGCAACGTTGACTAACTGGCCAATGTGAATATCAGTTAGTCCTGGATAAAAAGCATAAGACAAATGCCAAGAAAAAGGAAGTGGAGAGTCGTATCTAGCAAATTTACTATGTTTCTGCACATCCTTATACTACACTTGATCTTAGCCAAAAGGCCGAGAAGCGATTGCACATCCTCATAGACAGAAGGGACCTTCTATTTGACCCTGAGAGAAAAAAAAGGCTTCAGGTGCTATGATAATATTTGAGGAAAGGCTGAAAGAAGTACTTTGCAACCTTAAGCATGTACCACTTTCCTTGGAGGGCTTGTATAACACATGTTGCTGGGCCTCATCCTCAAAATTTCTCATTCAGTAGGCCTGGGATGTTACCCAAGAATTTGAATTTTCCTAAGTTCCCAAGTGGTGCTGATGCTTTGGTCCAAGCATAATACTCTAGAGATCCACTGCTTTCAAGTATTTCCAGAAGTAGAGGGAAATTGTTTATAAAATATTTTGAGAGTTGACAATACCTTTTTCAAAAATTAAACAAATAGTTCACTTTTACATGTCAGTGAAGTATTTTGCATCCTTCATTTTCAAGGTCTCCATCTTTATATTTCAGCTCTTATTTTTAGAGCACATACAAGTTACATACATTATTTCATTTCATACCTATAATTATGTACCAAGGTAAATGTTATCATCCCCATTTTACTCATGAAGAACTTAAGCCTCAAAGCAATTTGATTATTGTTCAGTAGTTCACACTTGGTGAGTGAAATGGCAGGAACTTCAGTATGACTCTCTATTTCCAGGATTGGAGGCCTCTTTTCACTACCATACCTCACAGCCTGATAAATTAAAACTGATTTTAGTTTAATACTAATGTTAACACCTTGAGTTGTTAGAAGATCAAAGTGAAATTGCTCACTAGATTAGGATTAGAAATAGAAAGCTGATTAAAACAAAATCAGAATAAAACAAAACAAAAGATCCTATGCTGGGTGGGTGGCAAACAGCTGTAACCTCAGCTTCTCAGGCTTAGGCAAGAGGATTTCAGGTTTAAGGTCAGTCTGAGAAATTTAGGGAGATCTTGGCCCAAAAGAAAAAAGGACTGGTTTGTTACCTAAGAAAAATGGCAGCCAGCCTTTTACACCAAGAAGGTTAGCACATTTTAAAGTTAACTCTGGAAAAAACATGAACTTCTACTTGAGTCTTAGTAATTTATCTATGTTGCAAAAATGAAATGGACTTTTTTCTTTAATTGCTTATATGATTTAATGAATTCTCTACAGAGACACCAAGACTAAAAAGTTGTCCTTAATATCCCAGAAACACATGGATCAACCGTAGAAATCTCTGAAATAGTAGTAAAAAGCAAGTTACTGAGTTCATAATTGTTTCCCTTTCTCTAAACCAAAATTGATGGCCAGTAGGAAGATATTGAAATGCAGTGCAGACTGACACTATTTATAAGGTCTTGATATTTTAGACTTGTATTGCACCATTCATTCTAAGATCCTAAATATGGTGGTTAAAATTTATACTGTATTAGTCTGATTAACACTGAGATGGGTAAAAATAGAGAATTTTGCAGAAATATTTATTTCACAATGTAGAGACTTTAATATACAGAAAGCTGCATAAATCTGCAGATGTTCTAATTAGATTCAGCTGAACTGCTTCAGAATGCAGGATAACATGGATTTACTTTGCCAACCACTGAGAATAACTTTTCTGATGAAAAACAAGGTTCAAGTTCCAATATTGAGACATAAAATACCCTAGCCCAGGGAATAGATTTCTTTCACATCAATTTCTTCATTGGCTTAGATTCTTCTAGCACTGAAATTACTCCTTTATTATAAGCCTTAAACAGAATTTGCTAAATGGTACCCTGATAGTACTCTTTTTATACCTAGAATCCTATTTTCTGTTAATTGTTAACCATTAACCTTAGATCATTAGAATAATATCAAACAAATTATTCATGTGGTGCTGAATCACAGTGAGGGAGTAGTTGAGGCCATGAAAAAATCTGGCTCATAAAGATGACATTAAGGTTGTATTTCATGGAGTATTTTTGTTAGTTGATTTCCTTTTTTTTTTTTCCCCTTGAATATTTGTCAGCTTTTAATTTCCTGTGTCCTGGCAGGATAAAAAATGAGTTGTTTTGCATTCATAAAGTAATAGTTTAGTGAATCTTTTCAGAGCCTTTGTTGAGGCTCGAGTTACAGCCAGAGTGAAGAATGGGCCTACCTCTTGCCTAAGGACTTGATGTGATCTCCAAAGGCATGAAGATCCCTTTGGTATCTAGCTTCAAAAGTTGTTTTAGCACCAGAATGTCTTGTACTACTTCCATAGATCCTTAAACCATGGTTGTAAGATCCAACTGGGCATTTTGATTTAACTGTTTCTCATCTTAGAAGACAAGGTAAGGGGGAATATTCCTTACAAAGGATGTTAAGGGCAAAGGGTGGTAATGTATCTTGAAACTCATGTTCCATTGACTTCTCCTTAGATGAACTACTCTTTGGTCATTATTCCCTTAATTATGTTTGATAAGTCAACCTAGTCTCCTTAATTAAAATGTTGGCAGGCAGTCTTCATGTGAATTTATGCCAAGGATTTGTTATAATTTCCATGTTTTATGATTTACCATTTTGAATAGTGAAAATAATTTCACAAAACTTTTTGAAAGACAGCCTCTTATATATGCAAATTTAGCCTCCATAATCTTTTTGTATATCTTTGAATTTGTGTGGAACAAAAAATACATTGCTGAAATATGTTGTTTTAATTTATTAATAAAAACAATATAGCTGTGAAAGAATTTGCAAGAAATCGATTTAAAATGGATATTACTTTGGTACAAGCATTGGTTTGCAACATTAGGAACAATGAATGTAGAAAATCAATGTTATTTATAGAATTACAAGCTACTTATTACTGTAGAATCTGAGTCAGAAATAATATAAAGAATGCAGGCCCAGACACCAGCATTTGCATTTAATCTTGTTTGTTAAATCTCTGTGGGATTATCTTGTTTCACATACTACATACATACATACGTATGTACATATATACATACACACATCATGATGTAAGAACAAACTGCTCACTGATACAAAAAAATCCAACAGTGCTTCTAACGTTATCCATAAGGAACTGAATAAATGTGAATTTCCACTGCCCAGTCTACATCCCTCTCCTCATGTATTGGACATTTTCCTTCATTTCCTCACTTCCATCAAAGGATAGTTTGGGAATTCAAATGAGATGGAATTGCATTAAACTTATTAGAATGCTTTGCAGCACATTGCATAGAGAAATTTTGGCAGATGAGTTTGAACATGGGTAAAATGAATATACAAGTGATTCATACCTTTTCACATTCTAAGACAGCTTTCCTGTTAACATAGATCCTGGAGATGCAGCTGCACAGAGGACAAAACTAAGAGGCATTTCAGGAGAGAACTAGGTCTTCAATGGATCCGATCACATGTTCTCACCCTGAGGAGGCCAGTATGTGAACTCTAAAGATATGTCCAAATGGCAGCTATCTTCTCTTCCCCATTAACTGCTTATCATGATGCAGGCTCTTGTTGTATGGAGCTTCTATCCTATGATAAATAATCTTTCATGATTTATATTTTTCAGTTCACAAATTAAATGTCACAGAGATGTCAAAGATTGATCCTAGTTCATCCCTTGATTCACAATTCCAAGGTTTATTCACCAAGCTTTTGCTACTGGCACACTTTCCTAGCTAAAATCACAAAAGTCTACTTTTATTATATGCTCCAAGGTGAGTAACTTGCCCATTACCCTCCTTGTTTTGATATTTCTAGAAAAAAAACAGCTGGTGAATTTAATCCTAGAAATAAAATTGTGCTGGTATTAGAGTGGTGCATGTACTTGAATCTGGCAGAAGTATTTTAGAAATTGCAACATGGTTATGGGGAGAGAGAATAGAGATTATTTCCTTTACCTCTTCTGAAATCACATTGTGGTAGCAGACTTTCCTTCATACCTAGGGTCTATAGACATATTCCATCTCCTTTTGCACATTTCATTTGCACATCATCTCTGTTATGTGGTACATATGAGGGGAAAAAATTCCTCCTTTGTGCCCTTAAATCTTTGAAAAGGTAATGGAAGAATGAAGCTTTAGATTGACTGTTATCTCACTATACCTACCCCAAGTTAAACAGAATTTTCATTTTATATTTTCTAGATTTAGCAATCTAGACAGAGTTGAAACTCATTAGCAATCTGCAGAGGCCCTTTAGATCTTTTTTGCCAGAGAGCATGATGTCACAGTTTCCTTCCTCTGGTAGAATCTGAAGAGAATCTCCCAGGTCAGGGAGAGGGACAAGCAACAGGAAGCAATGCTATTGTCCCTTCACTTGGTAACAGTCTCACAGTATAGCAACACATTCAGCTCTCAGCATAAAAGCAGGTGTTTTGCTTTAATTAAGGCCAACAAAGACTTTTCTGTTCTCAATAGGCTTATATTTTTAGACACTAAGGTAAGGAGGAAGAGAACATTATCCCATTCTGTGCATAAAAATATTCAGCATGAACTGCATAATTAAGAACTGAAAAGGGAAAAATGCAATTCAATTAAAACTGACAGAATAATACATGGAATCAGTGGCTTTATTTGGTGTTTAATGATGATACTGTTTTCATTTAATTATACATGAATCATACCCAGGTTTGCCTTAATTTTATTGTATTCCTTATTGAGTAAACTGAAGTATGCAATTTGGAAGAGACTCGTCAATTAAAAGAGGCTTATTTAAGATTACTGTAAATTGATCCCTAAGACTGAAGCCAAATTTTTCTGTTTCCAATACATTAATTTATTGGAGTAATGAAAAGTTCTAGTCAGAAATGTGAGAGACTTTGGTAAGGGGAGATGAAGAATGGTATGCAGACAGTAAAGACTGATTTTTCATGAAAAAATGACAGTAGTATTATTTTCAGTGGGGAAATGATATGACAATGTATTTTGAATCCAGTGAGCTGGACAGAACATGATGGGATTTTAGTCTGGAGAGGAAGTGAATCATGGTATTGCCACAAAATCAAGTGTAACAGGAAGATATCATTTTTCTATGTGACCCTATGCCCATTTGGATTTTAAAATTGGTTCATGAGCTTCAAGGAAAGCAGAAAAAGGAGTAAATATTGAAAGTTAGGCTACTTGAGTGTTTTATGAAATTAATGGTGGGATATAGAATTTTGTGCTATTGGGCACATTTATTGCAGTAAACTTGATGCGGGGTACATACCATGTACCAGTGCTCTGTGAACCTCTCTGAAATCCAGTATTAATTAGCAGCAAATATTAAATGATTGTAGGGTCAGGATCTAATAGGTTGTTCATAACAAAAAAGTCCAGCTTATTTCATTCCAATAGTAATACAGATAAAATTTCATATTTTCTATCTTTACTAAAGCATACTGTATAAACATAGAGAGTCTCGTTTACTCACGATAACCCTGTGCTCCTCAAGAGCTGATAACAGATGGTTGGGGAGCAAGTACTGCAATTGTTCCCCTCCTCCTAGCCACAAGGTGACCACTCCACCAAACATGATAACTGAGGCTGACCAACCAAGATATATTCATGTAGGTATGGTCTTTCCACAGCAAATGCATCCTTCTAAATCAGCTCTATTTTATAATCTCATAATAATCTGACTATGCTATGCTAGGTCAACTCTATAACAGTGATTCTTTTATAATGATCTGGAGAGGACAGATAAGAACACAATGAAAAGAGAAGTCTAAATAAGAATTTTAAAGCCTATCAAGCAAATAAAAGTAGAAAGTTTGTACTCTGTCAGTGTGGTGTATAATCTTAAATTTATGAATTATCTGTAAAAGTCATCTTTGTATCATTTTAAGATTTTTTATATCACTTTAGATTTTCTCTTTCTTCTTTTTTTTTAGAAATTGAAAAGAGAGTCCTAAAAACACATAATAACAAAAACAAGAAACTAAAAAAAAAAAAAAAGTTGGATGTGGTGGCACATGCTTGTAATCCCAACACTCAGGAGGCTGAAGCAGGAGGATTGACATGAGTTTGAGGCCAGCCTGTGTTGCATAGTGAGTTCAGGGGCAGGCTGAACTATAAAGTGAGACCCTGTCTCCAAAAATAATAAGAAAAAAAAGGAAAAGCGTCAACACATGGGTCAGCAAGGTTTTTCAGATATTTACCTGAATTAATCCTTAAATGTTTCACTGAAATCTGATCCACAAAATGAGATGTATGTGTACATATGTACATAAAAGATTAATTTTTTAATGCACAAATAATTTTAAATAGTCATGATTAAATTGCTCTTGCTCTTTTAAATTTTAAGGATCACTACTGGCAAATTGTACAGTTTTCATAGGTAATTAAAAATAAGGACTATCATTTATAAAGCAAATAAAATGATAAAACTATAGTAAATAAGATATATGAGATAAGATTTATATCCTAATTGTGAAAAATAAACATTGACTGATTCACAGTGTTAATCAGTACAACCTGTAAACAGCACAGTTCACTGTCTAGACAGCCATGTAGGGATGCAGCGAGTTGCCATGGCAAATCAATTATGCTACCTTTTTTAGTATTCAAGCAAATGTCCTTGATCTTGCTGTGTTGTGCTTTAAACGGCAGAGCAAACGATTCACTGTTAGGAGACCCTGTGTGTGTTTGAAATCATAGTATTCACTTATTCATTCTTACACTCAAGAAATAGATTCTGAGAACCCTACATGATTTAAATATTATGCACAAGTGCTAGATATTTTAATAAACATTTTATAGCACATATCGTATGCCAGCCCTGACTCATGTAATTCTTATAACTACTTTATACAGTATATTTCTCCTTTTACAGATGAGTAAAATAAATCAAAGAGGTAGATGAACTTGCCTAAGGTCACATACTTAGTAAGGTGACAAAGCTGAGATCAGATCCTAGACAACATGGCTCCAGAGCCCATGCTTTTAAGCATAAGATAGAGTCTGCTTTCCTGGAACTTAACAGTCCAGAAGGATGCAGATAGTAAATGGGTAAAGAAAAGAGAAACAAAGATGAGCTGAGCTGTGATCAAGCTGTGAAAGGAGCAAACAAGGAAATGAAGGTTAATGACCTGCTACCCAGGTGATCAGGGAAGCAAGAAGTAATCTGAACCAGAGAGGGAGAAAGAACTAGCCCAGAGATGACAGAGTATTCAGGCCAATGGGAGGCTTTTAAATGCTCTGGAAACCTAACAGGGCCTTGGGGCTGGAGCAGGTGGCACTATGCTTGTCATCTCAGGAAGGGTGAGCCAGAGCAGGAGGAATCCAGAGTGACTGAGATAGAGAAAGAGATAGAGGAAGCTCTTTTTTATGATGGGATGCAATATTTCTTAGAGTATGAGGACTTGAATAAATGGGATGTATGTGAGGAGACTTACGGAGAACAGATATTGAGGTGAGTCCCAGAGAAGCCTCAGGGAATCAGCCACTCCCCAGGAATCTTGAAGACACTCAGATTGGGGGGTGATCTTCTCCCTGTATCCCTGCGCACGGGAGCAGCACACCCTCCCACCAGGAGAACTGGCCACGTGTTATATATAGATAAGTGAGGTTACAAGTAGCTTCACAGAGACACTGTTGCCCCAGCCTGCCACTGAAGACAGTTCCTGATCCTCAGGGACACAAAGAGTGGAGAGAAAAGCCAGGCTTGAAGAGATAATGTAGAAATAAGAGATGTGCTGGGAGATTTTGTGTAGATGAAAGACAAACATTCTCAGCAGTGTTTTACTACTATGAGAGATCCCATCTCTCTGGAAAGTAAGGTCACTCCTGGGAAAAGTGGAACTACTGATTGTTAGAGATTACCTGTCTGCCACCTCTCCAAAATGGAGGTGCAAAAGGGAGGAAGAATCATGGAAAAAGTAGTTGGTTGCTTGTACAACTGAATTTGTGGACTAAACTGCCTATCTGCTTCATGTGGAGGCATCTTGTAGGTTTGCTAAAAATTCACCTGCAGCAAATATCCCCACTATGGGTTGATTGCAAATGCTGAGATTAAAGCCAAAACCTCTGGAGGCAATATATGTAACCCTGTGGGAGAACTGCTGAGCAGAAATGAGGTTGGCTCTCAGAAGTCACTGTTAATTTTGGAAATATCAATGATAACTGTGATAAGGTTGAATTGGAAAACATTTAAGAGAATGTTTTTAAACCCTCTGGGAAGATAAAAGATAGTCTGCAGAAAAAAAGGAGAATAGGTGAAGGCATCCTCAGGGTTCTTAAGAAAATTGTTAATTTTTAGTAAATTAAATTACTGATTTCCAGATGAATATCTAGAAAGGGGGAGTTCTGAAAATGATTTTTATAGCTTCCAACTTGAACTATGATTTTTCTAAATGAACTAATATTCTCTTGAGGAAAGAAAGGACAATTTTAGTAGTGCTCACTAAACATGAGGGTACTCTTCTTTGGTTTAAGAAATGTAGCTACCAAGGAAAAAGTGACTTGAATCTTATCAATGGTGCCTGCTGTTGTTTTGCCAATGATACACCCACATGTAAAGACATGGAGATTCTTTGCCTGATGAGAGAGTGGGAAATAAGACTTCCAAGTCTGATGCACAGTCTTGGTGGTGGTAGGGTGTTTCTAAGACTTTTAGAAAAGCACATGTTGAACTTAAAGTTTGTTGTTTGCTTTTCTTTTATAAAAAGAAATTAACATTTTTTATAGGCCACTCAGATCATACTGGGTGCTCTAGGGGTCCAAGGGTACCAAGAGAGATCTTGAGAGCATAGGCAAGAATCAGATGGTGTCATTTGCTTATTGAAACAGGTGTCCATTATTGAGACTAATGACTACAACTAGGAATTAGATAGGGAACCAACAGCCAAAAACAGCTGCTTATACACTCAGCGAGAATCTTCAGAGCCATGTCTGTTAATGCATTTGGAAGGAACAGCCTGTCATGCAGATAATTAACTGAAGCAAAGGAAGTATTACAAAATATGTTAAGTCCACTTAAAAGGTTTTATAATTTTCCCTAGCACTGGGTGAGTATAGGCATAGAAAGAAGTAATGCTATAGGAAAAGATATATAAAAAATTAGAAAGCATGTATAGATTAAAAGTTAGATAAGGTTGTAGTGTTTTAATAAAGAGCAAAGATTATGTTAGTAACAATAGACTTGACTGTACAAATACAAAGAACATATAATAAAACATTAACAACTGTGATTAGAAAGTAGTTAATTTCAGAATTGGAGCTGACACAAAGTTTAGAGTTAATGAGGCTAGGATGTGATCAGGATCATCTGTGACTCAGATGGTATAGAGAAAGTTGATGGAGGTAAGATCAACAGACCAAAAATCAGGTGGGGTGAGTTATCTACATGTATATAAAAGACATCAAAAAATCAAACAGTCATTAAGATACTGAGAAAAATGACAGTTTAGATCTTAAATCTGATGTAATAGCTAATGTTTATTCAATGCATACCAAGAGCCAGGTTCTAAGAGCTTTGTAGATTATCATTATTTCCATTTTTTAAGATGATGTAAATGAGACGAACAAAAGTAAATAAATTTGTTCGAGTGACATCACAAGTGAGTGTCAAGCCTGGCTCACAGATCTAGCCAGTTTGGTCACTTCTGTCCTATATCTGTAAATGGTATGATTGTGAAACAGAAAGGCAGTGGCTACAGTGTGCACCTTTAAGAAGCAGGAGATGTTTTGAGGGAAAGAGGCAGAAGTAGTTTTGGAAAGTTCAAACTCGACTGTGGGAAGAGAGGTGCGAATGATGGAATAGAATCCATGCAAGATGGCTGCAGATTCTAGACTGCAGTTTCCTCCAAAGGATATCAGTTTCCTGTTAAGGCAAGCAGGTGGGAGTGACATTCTAAGAAAAGTTGGAGGATTTTGGAAGACTACATGGCTCATTCAGAAAAAGGGAAGTTAGACAGGGTGAAAGTTATCTGGCACAGGCTATGGTAAGAGATCTGTGATGATGGACCAATGAGTTTAGATTTCTGGCAGGGCTTTGGTAAACAACTTCTGGATTCTAATTCCCTTGAGGCAACAAATACTGATACAGTATTAAACTGCTTTTCAAGGGCTGCCATCACAGAGTTCCATGAAGCGATTTAAACTGCAGAAATTTACTGTCTCATCTATGAAAGTTAGAAATCTACTACACTATAGAAGTGTCAGCCAGATTGATTCTTTCTGAAGGCTGTGTAGAGAATCTGTTTCAGGCCTTCCTATTAGCTCACAGATTTGTTTGCTGATGAGTAGAAATATCACTGTGATTTTTGCCTTCTTCACATGACTATCTCCCTGAGCGTGTATCTGTGTCCAAATATCCCTGTTATAAGGATACCAGTCATATTGGATTAGAGCCTGCCCTGTGACTTTATTTTAAGAGCTAACTACATTTACAAAGATACTGTTTCCAAATAAGGACACATTCTGAGGTACTGGGGATTAGGACTGTAATATATGAATTTTTGGAGGATAAAATTCAGCCTATAGCACTGGGTATCAGGGCTAGTACTCAATCCTGTCTGCTCCTGTTTGAGTCATTATCTTACGAGCACCTGAACACTCAAGGCATCTTATTAGGTATATTAATCTATATTTTTCCCTACTATAATGAAATACCTGAGTGTTTTAGTCACTTTTTATCATTGGAACAAAATACCTGACACACACAACTTAATGGAGGAGAGGTTTATTTCGACTTAACAGTTTCAGTCCACCATAGACTGATTCCCAGGTAGAAACAGCATGATAGAACAGCAGGGGCCAGGGAGGCTATTCTCCTCATAACAGCCAGGAAACAGAGAGAGAAGGGAGGAGCCTGGGGCAAGGATACAGCCATCCATATTCCATCCTCAAAGACCCACTTCATCCAGGCCCCACCTCCTAACAGCACATTCAGCTACTGAACTCAGCAATGAATGAGTTCACTGATGAATTTAATGCCCCCAGAATCTAATCGCCCTTGTAAATTCATGAGATTTGGGGATACATTTTCTATCTTAACTGTAACACTGAGGCGGGCCACTTCTTAAAAGAGGGAGGTTTTCTTTTGGCTTATGGTTCTTTAAGTGAAAGGGCTAGGAGCCTCATGTAGGGAAAGCTTTCTTATTGGCAGGATCCTGGGAGGCACAGAGTATCACATGGCAAGAAACAAGGAGTATATTTGTGTCTCTATTCCCAGTTCTCCTTCTTACAAAGCCACTAAGATTCAATCACCGAATAACCATATCACATTCTCTAAATTTTATAGTTGGATCAAGTTCCTCTCTCTCAATAACATTAACATGTCATTTTGGAGATTAACATCCTAATGAGTTCTGGGAGATAAACCATACTACTAAATACACAAGGCAAATACAAGTGAATGAAACAAAATCCTTGGCTTCAAGATTCCAGACTTAGGGGAAGAAGAGAGATTAAGAAGGTTATAAAAAACTCAGGTACATGAAACACAATTAGAATCTGATAAATGCCATGAGCTACAAGCAGACTGTTACATAAGTTACAAGATCAATTGAGAAGTGAGATTTGAAGTTAGTTTGGCTTAGTTTTTTTTTTCTTTTTTCTTTTTTAAATGTAAAGAATCTCAGTACCAAAAATATTAAATAACTTGCAGAAGTTCTACCAACTAGAAGTCTTCTCTTTCAATTATATTATGTATATAAATTCATGTGCAGGCCCATTTTTACTGTCAGATGTCTCTGAAATATGTTTTTTTAAAAAAGTGTTTTTATGTAACTGTTTAGGAAAAAGATTAGATGAGATCATAAGCACAAAGTAGAAAGTAATGTTTAGAAGTCATAGACATATCTGTAACAAAATGACTGAGCCGTTGACTACATATTGACTGTAAATATTCTACCACCCACTCTCTACAGGTGCCAGTCTGCCTACAGTTATACACAATTTTAGTAATATGTATTTGATGCCAAAATGTGTAGTAAATTTCTTAAATCAAAATAAAGCCCTTAGCCACCTTGGACTACCATAATCTCCTGCAATATACTTCATCTTCCTCACAGATCAGGGCAGCCTAGCTTGGAGAAATGGGTAGATTTTAACCAAAGGCCTGGGTTTTCAGTGGACAGATAAACAGTGATTACTGACAATAGAATTTCAAATTTTCAAAATACAGCATCTAACAAGGAACTACTTGATAATCATGAGGAACAAAATGTCTGTCCTGAAGTTTCCTTTGCAGTTATGGGTGGATTTGGTGTATATACATTGTGATATACAGTAGAAAATCAAGAAGAAAAGGATATTTTGATTTAGAATAAAATTTCCCTAAGACAGTAAAATTATTTTAAGACCATGACAAGATTGTCTTAAAATTTCTGATTTACTGTATATAAGAGAAAAATAGAACTGACTTCATTATGAAAACTTTTAGGGAGTTAGAGTTCTGGATTCAAGATGGGTCTGGCTCTTGTCCTTAGAGTTCTAGTGTATGCTTTAAATTTGGCCTTGGCTGTGATCCTGCTGTTGAGGATGAATCTGCTATCTTGTTTCTAGCAATGAATAGATACTACACTATCAGTCCTCTGATTTGGAAAAGGAAAATTTAGTATAAAAAGTACTACTTTTATGGTTCAAAATTTGTAAATTATATGCAGTCTTATAAAAATAATTAAGTTATGATTGCTGTTTGTCTACTACTTATTGATGTCAAGTAATGGAGTAGAAACTCCTCATTCTTTTCCCTTTGTTCGTCCTTCTTTTCTTCACTTATAAGATATTTGGATGCCTGGTACAAGTCAGTTTCTAAAATGTGGTGAATATATAGCAGGAATATAAAGATGAGGAAAATAGTCCTATTCCTCAGCCTGGAGAGTAAGATGAAGAGTAATAATATATTCACAAATACAATTGTAAATGGTGATCAGATAAACAAAGAAAAAAGGAAGAGAGCTGTGAGAATCTGAAAATGTATAAAAGGGAAACTGATCTAGAATGGGTAGGTAGGGAAGACTTCCCTGAGGAAACAGTGTTTGTACTGAGTGCAAAAAGGTATAGAGACCTTAACATGAATAGGGTGGAGATGGGAGGTGGGATACAGATAAGAAGGTTCCAGAGAAAAACAAGTGCAGAGCACCAAGGTTGGAGTGGGTAAAGGAGAACAGCAGAACTGAAAGAAGACCACTGTGACTGGAACATCAGAGCAAGCAGGGGAGATGCAAGGGTGAGGACTGGAAGTATAAACAGGGATTATATTAGGCAAGAAATGGCAAACTGAGCAATGGTAAACTATTATAATTTTTAAGCATGGACTGAGATAATAAAGCAATTAGTTATTAGCAAGTAGAAAATCAAGAAGATTGAGGCCCAAGAAATAGCTAGGGGCCAGGAAAGAAATGATGTTCCAGAGAAAGGATAGAGATAGATGAGGAGAGTTGAATCAAGAAATATTGAAGAGCTGTAGTGGTTTTGTAAGCCTCTTTTTGTATTTGACATACGGTCTCTTTCTACATTTCAAAAATGTAGGTTTCCTTAATTAGATTCCTCATAGTAGTTCCAATATGGATCAATATTCAATAAACTATTAATGATTTTTTTCAATCATAAATGATTCTGCAAAGAATACCTTTTATGGAGTAATAGTCTGGTTATTCTCTTAATGAATATCTGTATTAGATACTGAACTAATGAGTAATGAGATTATTCATCTTTTCATGCATTTGCTGACCATCTATATTTATCTTTTTATGGATTATCTATTTCTTTTGACCATTTATATGTGGGAGATGTTCTTTTTCTTGTTGGTTAAACAGAGCTCTTTTGTAACCTTTGTCATATACATGTTGCAAAGCTATTTGCTAGTCTTCTGTTTGCCTTTTAATATGATTGACAGAATTTTCTAGTTTTATATGATTCATTTTGTATATTTATGTATATTATTTTTAAGTAGTTGAATCTGTCAACTGTCAGTAGTTTTCTTTATTATACTAGCTTTGTTGATCTAGTGAAAAGGCCTTACTCCCAGATCAGAAAAATACTTTCCTAAATTTTGTTTTTCTATTTTGAATATATTTAGAATTTAGTATGAAGAATAAGGAGAGATACTTATATATTCATCAAGTATGCAGTAAGTTGTCCCAATATCTTTTATTGAATAACTACTGTTTCCCTCCATCCTTTGAAATGCTATCATTTTTATTTATAAGATGTCCAAATACATTAGTGTTTTATTTTGAACCTTATGTTTTGTTTCTGATCTCTCACCCTGCTGTTTTAATTACCATTATTTTGTACCACAGTTTTTATATCTAGTGGTTGAATTAATATACATTATTCATCTTTGTCAGATTTTCCTAGTTATTGTAAAATATTTCTTTAAAATGGATCTTAGAGTAATTTTGTCAAGTTATACAAAAATATCCTATTGCAACTTTGGGTAGGGATTAAATTACATTTATAGATTAATTTTAGCATTCTGGGTCATTAAAGATATCTTCAAATTGTGATTGAAGTCATTTAACTTGGGAACAAGTGAAGTTTGCTATATATTGTGACCAGTATTTCAGAAATACATGAGAAATTGGCAAGCTACATATTGTGAAATTCACTAATTCACTATACAGTTTTAAATGATTTATTCATTCAACAAATATTTACTGAGCTTAGACATAAGGTAGGCACTGTTCCAAATTCTGGGAGACAATGGTGTGAAGATAGATCCCTACTCCCATATTTTAGAGAGGAGAGATAGCAGCTTGCCTTTTACCACAGATGGGATGGAGGTCAGAATGGAAAGGTTGTAGTGACTACAGACAATTCTTTCCAAAACTAATGACTTTAAAAGGACGACAGGAACTTGGGTGGCATTTGATCATGGGAGCAAAGAAAGTCTTTGTTTTATCTCCAAGTTTGAAGACACTGGAACACACTTATGTGCCACAGCATGATTACCAGAAAGGGAGAATATAAATATATGAAAGAGAAAGGAGATGCTTGCAGTATGCAATTCCTTGAAGGTGAGAGTAAGTAGGATGCATTCTACGAGTACAGTGTTAACATTTGATAGGAGGAGAAAATTAATAAGAGGAAATTCAGAGAGTGGGCCTAGATACAAGTGGGTTAGTATTTAGTGTTCAAAGTGAAGAAGTACTTTTGCAGGGACAATAAAAAAATTTACAATACTTTACTAATATACCTTGGTTTCAGTAAAAACTTGGGATTTTTTTTTTACAGTGTTAAACTTAGGTCTTAAAAATTGTCACTAAACTGTACACAGTATTGAAACCGGTATTGAGAACATCTGGCACATATCTTTACCTTCATGTTTCTGGAATAAATATCCAAATCGGTGACTGGGCCATGGTTTTATATTGTTGAATAATTGGGTAGGTCATATAACATCTTTCATATGTACTTGTACCAGTTCTTAGTTACTTCCACATAAGTCTGTAGTATTTATTTATCCTACAATGTGAAATGAATGTGGAAGACTTAGTTTTAATTGCCTACCTTGCCACCTTATAGTTAGTTAAAACCGAAGAAGTTATTTAACTTTGCTGGGTTTTGTAAAATGAAACAACTAGAATAAACCTTTAAACTACTGGACATGGTCTTTATAGGGAAGCTTTTCTGGAACCTAGGTTGTAATGCAGATAATCTACAACCTCTCAAATGAAAGTGGAAATGGGAAATAAGCAATCCTAAACACTGCAGTAATATGCTTGAGCCTCTCTCCACCCTTCCTACTTCTTGATATGAGGAGCCCCTAATAGGATTTTTTAGTACAAAATTTAGAAATCTAGCAATATTATCTCTAGTGTCTTGCATAACCTATGGTATGGTATGGTCTGGTATGGCATGGCATACCCTTGCATAACTTATGGCATCAAATGATTTCCCATAAATGGCTTTATGTTGATTCAAATAAAGACTCTGTCTAAAATGTCCGAAAGAACTGCCAGAAACTATTACTGTGTATTTATATTATAGTTCACATCCTCACATATATCGTGAAACTGCGTAAAAATGTTTTCCTAAGTGTTGTTTTACACCTGAGTTAACTGTTACAAGAACCTTTAATCAAACTGCTGAGAAATAATGAGCTGTGAGGAATCATTATAATTTCTCAAAAGAAATCTGTAAAATGTAAATCAAGATAATTGACAAAACACTTAAATCTCTCTAATTTTGAAATCAGTTTCCTTTTTAAATAACCTTCACGTGAGAAAGATGAAGCATATAGGCTTAATGTGGAACATATTAAAATAAGAAATCTTAAATTAATTTGTAGCCTAAATTAATAAAGACTAAACATTGAATTAAAAATGAATGCCCGATGGGGTGGCCACATCAGTGACTGTCACTTTAGATCAGCTGTCCTTCCCCAAGGATGTTCTGTTCTCTCACGTCCAAGTTTCCTTATGCTGACCTCTCTCTTGGAATGCTTTTCTTTACCAGATAAAAATATTACTCATTCTTTAAGGTCCATTTAATAAACCACTTTCCCTGTGAGGCTCACTTGTCCTCATGGCTTTTCTTCTTTTTGGACAGAATTAATCTTCCTCCTCTGAGAACTTCACAAGAACTTGGCACTGTATATGTAGCACTCTTTGTCCTGTTATATGAGTAGTTGTAAGATCTGTGTCCTCCTTGTAGGTTTTAATTTCTTCAAGAGAAGAGAATGTTAAACAATTTAAAAACTTTTTTCATTATAAGAGAAATACTTAAGGAGGGAAATTTTTGAAAAACACAAGAAAGTTAAAATGAAGAAGAATAATTTCTTTAATATAATCATTGCTTAAATTTGAAATGATTTTTCTACTGTTTCCTCTTCCATAGACAAATAAATGATGTGTGTAATTTGGTGGGTACTGTTGATTTCTATGTGTTATAAGACCTTAAATCTCTGTTTTAATCCCAGTGAACAGTGTAGTTGGCTCGTTCATATGTATGTGTCTATGGCTATCTATACATACATAATTCTGTGGATATTTAGAACAGAGAAGAAATTTGCTCAAAGTATGGACAAGCTGGTCTAGAGAGTATCATATGAAACCGCTTGACACTGGAAATCATATGCATTCGTACCAAGATATTTAGTAGAGCTTAATGAATTCTAAATTTTTTTGCACAGTGTGAGAGAACTGGTTATTCATTGAATTGATCAAATTGACACATATCCTGGGTAGGAAAGCATGTTCCTGTAAGTTCTCACAGTTAATGGTCTGAAGGTGATTGGGAACAAGTACCATGTCTTAGTGACAGTTTCATCATTAAACTGAAGGACACATTGCTGAGAATTTAAACACAGGCACTGGTGATTGTGTGCCTCAGACTTCCTGCTCCTCCATTCCCTGCTTCTTTTGGCAGAACTGACAGTCTGTGTGACATGAGAAAGCCAGGCTCCAAACAGCAGGAAAGGTATGCATGCACTTAGGGGCACACTGTTGGCCACTGGCATTAGTTTACACTAATGAATGTCAGCCATGTCACTGGAGCTGTTTTCTTTGTGAAAGTTGAACAGAAGTGGGCATGAAAATAGATCACCAATCCTGGAGCTTCTTGATGGCAAGAGAGTTTCAAATCATTCACCCGCAGGCCTTCATTAGTTTAAACCCTCCTTACATTTATAACCTTTTTTTTCATTTATAACATTTTTAAAGATTGTAAAATTCATATAGATGCTTAGGAGAATGCAAAAATGTATGGAAATGAAGACAAACTACACAAAAATAATTACTGTTGACATTTCCATGTATTTTAAATTTTTCATGTATTTTAAATTTGTGTAATATATAAGTACATAGTTGGGATTATATTATATGTAAATATTGTATCCTTTCTCATTTGGAATTTGACACTTACATATTGAAATAGATCATTTCAATTAAGTGAATAGTACACAACATGTTAGAAGTTAGCTTAATATTCTGTCATAAGGCTAAACTAAAATTAACTTAACCATTCCTCTGTAAGGCTAATTCTAATTTCTTTAGTGTTAGATATAGTTCTTCAAGGATACCATTTTACATAATTTGTCCAAATTTTTAACCATAGGAATTTCAATTGTAGGAAATATTTAAATAAAAGGTGTCTTGATGCATATTGACTGCTTTAATAAAATACAATAGGGCTGTGTAACTTGTTAACATAAAAATGTATTTTTATCACAGTTCTGGTAGTAGGGGAGTCCAAGATCAAGGTCCTGGAAGATTGACTGTCTTGTTCTTAGGTGGTGCCCTCTTGAATGGTATTGATGTGGCAACAGGTAATGTATCTCAGCCTATTTTAGGCTCCTAATCACATTCAGAAAACTAATCACATTCATGAGGTCACTGCCTTTTTGAGTTGAGTACTTCTTATAAGGAGTATGAAATACCTAAGAATTCTTATACTTATTGATCAATTTCTGAACAGAGAAGTTAGAGATATTTACCTTTCTACATTGTTCCAGTACTGTATATACATTAAAATATTGAATATTATTTATTACCTATTTTGAGAGATATGAAGAATTTTATATATGTAAAATGATACTGTTAGATTACTAGTGAATTTGATAACTTTTATAAATATTGTATCCTTTATGAAGATTGTATTCTTTGGTTTCTTTATAAGCAGTCTGTCTTTATATGAGATCTTCATTTTTTTTTCTTATCTGCTGTAAAGTTTTCATGATTTTGTTTTGTCTTTTTATTGAGCTTTTCTTGAAGTATGGCCTACTATATTTATTAAAATTGTATTTTTAATTATTGGTTTTTGCTTTTGATTATGTTTTTATTGGCATAGAATATATCACATGTTTTTTTCATAATTTTATGTTTGGAGAATTTAATCCTTTCAATAAAAGAAAAACTTTTCATCTAAGTAGATATTTAGTTGTACTGTAATTTATATTATTTCTTTTCATATTTAAATGTTTTATTTTTGTGTCCTACTGCATTGCTAAGAGCATATAGAGTAATGTCAAATAAGAGTGGTGAAAGCAAGCAGTAATTTCTTGTTTATCATTGATAGATAATAGCTATTGATTTAAGGTAAATATAGCTGATAAGGTTAATAATAGTCCCTTTTTTATTGGGAGTAAAATTAGTATATCATGAATAAAGGCAAGTTTTAGAAATCAGATGGGCAAGTTCCTTAGTATCTTTAATTTTTAATTGTTAGTCTATGATGCTATTTTTCTGATAATGCTGATGAGATGATTAAGGATGTAAACAACTTAGATTAGGGTCTTGCATACAGGAGGTTTTCAATGTTGCGCATTATTACCATTCTCAGGAAAAGGTGGGATTTCATGAAATACTCTTTTAGTATTTATAAAACTAATTATATTGAATTTATTTTTGTCTGTTACTAGAGACCTTTATTGATGGGATAAGTACTTGACTGCAATGGATTGCTATTTTTATGTGCTGTGAGATTTGATTTGTTTGTAGTATATTTTTAAAGGTAAGAACTATATGGGGATTTTAATAAATCGTTAGCTGGAAATTATAATTTTCAAGGATTGGGTATTACTTGGGAATTAAATCCTGAAGGCTAAAAAAGAATCCCCTATACTCTGTTACAAAATAAAGTCAGTATCTTACTGAAGTATCTGTCAGATTTTTATTTAGTATTCCCAAAGGCAGTTGAAAGACCTTGTCAGCCAACCTTTTTGGCCATAGGGCTAGACATCCTTTTGTTTAGATTTCCTAAGATGATTGGAAGCAACCATAGAAGAAAAGATAATACACTATGAGAGGTTGTACAAAGTTTGTTTTCTTGCCACAAAGCTGGCATATCTTTCCTCCTTCAGAAGGTTTATTTTAAAGACTGAAGTTTATACCAACTTATTGTCACAATTAGACTGAATTAGAACCATTAACTGCTGTAATTTTTACTTTCTTCTGCACAAAGTTATAAATGATGATGAAAAGTGATTTAATTCTATCTTGGGGCTGAAAATTGAGTGCAATATTTTCTGAGCAATTTACTACTGGAAAAAAATCTCTAAAGTGAAAGTACCTACTGGTCTGACACAGTATATTCACAAAACTTTAGTCATTTTCATCTTCCTTTATAAAATGTTAAGTATCACTGCCCTTTGCTTCTCTCAAATAAATATTTTTGGAAATATATTTTTGTGTTTTCTTTTCCAAAAATAGAAGAAATGCTCTGGGACAGATTTGTGTGTGACTCAGGGAAGTTCTCTTCTGAGATCTGGCAATCTAGGTATTGCAAACCTGTGTTCTTTATATCACTTAGACACATTTGAATCATATCCAACTCTTGTCCACAATTTCTCCCTGTCCCTGCCCCAGGCTAAGCTACCATAGCTGTGCTCAGGAACTCTTCTCAAAACAGTTCATTTTCTTTTTTGAACTCTGAAGGCTTTGGGGGAGAGGGTCTTTTAATGTACTATAAATAATATCAACTTACATATTCAGAATCTAAATTTAGTATCTCATCTTTTTTTGTTACTCTGGGTGGAATTTCAGATAGCTGATTTTCTACTGTAAACAATAGATCTTTTAAGGAATGTAACATTTTTGATTGAAGTAATTCTCAAAGATATAATATTTCTCTTTATAACAAGATACAGAATAAATTTGTGATTATATAGTCTTTCAAATAAGAATTTTTGGTGATTCTGGATTGTAGTAATGCAAATAGGTGCTTCTGTCCTCAATCATACATTGTTCTAAGTGTTTCTCAGTAAAAAAGTCATTTTACTTTTGTGCCATATGCACAATGATAGTGTTCATTTTATAGAGAGGAAACTGAGCCCAGAGAGTTTGAGAAACTTGTGCATGACCTGAAGTTAGCTACGAGAGAGCTAGGAGTCAAACCTACATAGCCAGAGTTCACATTTGTGCTCTTGCACCATGTACATGTTTCTGAGCTAGTAAAGATTGTTTGCCCTATATACATTTTTGAGTTCTTATATCTGTTCATCAGTGTCTCCTTATGTTTTCCTGCTGCTGTCTACTATTTCTCACCATTTTAATTCTTCCCGTCTTTCAGTTTGCTGTTATTCATTGGATTTGGGCTTAAAAATCAAAATAAGAAAGTTTGTTAGAGTTGTGTATCATTATCAACTATGAACTCTGCAATAATCTTGGTTTGGGTTAAGGAAGAGAAATACAGCATTTTGGATAAGTGTAGTAAAAAGAAGAACAATAATTGCAGTCATGCATTAAGTATCTACTCATTCTACATTAGATATTTTAATTTGTTATCTCATTTAGCTGTTCCTTATTTAAAACCGTTGACAACACCCAAAATAGGGACTATATTTCCCATGTTATTAGAGTAAGAGTGCGGGGTTAAGGGATTTATTTGCCCAGCTTCCTCTCACTAATAAATTCAGTCCAAGAATTATTAACTGCAAAGTCTTCCCTTTTTTAATTCCACTGACTTACCTTAGGTATTGCTCTATTTTCTTTAGCAAACACTTTGCAATTAAGATAATCTGGCTTATTATTAGTCTGGTCACCATAGTGAATTTAATTTTTTTTAAGCCAAGAAAGGTAAGACATTTTATTTTACATATAAAAAAAGTACAAACTGAGTCCTGTCCTCCCCAAACTGGGGAAGAGTTATACTTAAGACATTGTGTTCATGTTTTCTGTGGTGCCCTAGGAAATGAACTCCTCTGAGATACTATCAGGATCCATTGTCCATTTTCTCCAAAGAAGGCTACTTCCTCTGTAGAGTAGCTCTCCCCGTTAGTGTACAGATCTCCTTCCTGGAAGAGCTTCTTCAAATTTAATTTAACATTCATGTTTAAAAATACTGTAAGTTTCATTTACACAGCTGAACTTTGTGACCAGTGCTGAGGTCACATTATATTATATTGTGTTATGTTATGAAATATTACATATCTTTTTTTAAAAAGACAATAATCAGACATATCCACACATCAGTTAAAACTAGACAATATATAACTCAGCTGTGGAAATCAGGTTTAATTAAAAATGTTTTGAAATGCAGACTTAGGGATTAAGTGAGCTGAGGCTTTAAGAATACTATTTTTTTCCGAAAAGTTATTTTAAACATTCAATGGTATTTATATTTCTAATAGCAATGAGATGATGGATTAAAGCTAGATGTGTCTGAAGCCCAGAAGCTGAGCTGGCATGGTTGCCGTGGGGTATTAAATATAGACAAGGGCAAGGAAATGAGAATGATGTGCAAGAAATAAAGCCAAGAAACGTTTTAGATAAGGAAATACAAATTATGACCCCATGAGATGGTAGTAGTGAAGAAAGAGTTAAGAATCACTTTGAAGTTTCTAGTTTGTTTGAGTGGGTGAGAGAGATCATGTACCGAGACGTGAAATATAAAAGACGGAACAATTTTGGAGGGAGAAAGTGAGCTTTAAACATTTTGAGTCTTATGAACTTGTGGGACATTCAAGAAAAAAAATCTCAGACTTTTGAAAGTGAGGGTCTGCTACATGGTTATGTTAACAGTTCTTAGTCTACAGGTTTTCTATGGGCATATAAATGGTGTTCTCATTGAGCTAGGTTGTCGTGTGTATCAGACATTTTTTTAATTGCCTTCCCAGCAGTTCTCCCTTTTGCATTTCTTGAAAATACCCAGAATTTCCTCTAGAACATCATTGGTGAATTTCTAATGTGCTTTTCATTTTTGTAGCAAGATAACTGTATTTATTTCAGGCAATGCAACTACAGTGGTTCCTCTGTGTTTGAAGAAGATAGTATGGTCAAGTAGCAGAATTTCCCTCAAGACACAGAACTTTGAATTTCTGTCAGAAATACAAATGAATAGACCCATTCTAAAATTTTCTATAGATAAAAAATTAGTAATACTACTTTTTTTCATTTTATTCACTGTCCAAATGATTCTTCCAGGCAGCACTCCAAGTAAAATGCCCCATCAGAGATTAAATGAATCATTTATAGCACATACCTTTAAGTCCATGATCTGTTCTGTTAGAATTAAAAATAATGCCTTACCTATGATAGCAGTACTAGTGTTTCAGAGGCTATTATTCAGCTCCAAGCATCTTTGTCCTTTCTGAATGAATGACAACTTGATGATATTTTATTTCCTTCTTTCTTTTCATAGTGATTTAGCTTAAAATAAGCAAGTAGGTAAGTAAAAAGGTGCTCGATATCTGTGTCTTTAAAATGAGAAATGTTGCTGTCTTCAGGGGCTATCAGATTTATGTCCTTAGATGAAATAATTATATTAAAAATTTTAAGGGCCAATTAGCATTTTTCGTAAACATATTGTTCATTACTTTAAGGAGAGGGATGACTGTATCCTTTCTACAGAATAGCTACTTTTCAGAATCAGAACTCATTTATCATACTTTAGCAATATGTGCTACCAACTGAACAAAAAATACTTCTGACTTGATTTTTTTTACTTGAATTTTGATCTGTTTTTCTTAGTTCTTCTTTCCTATTTTCAATCTTTATTTTTCTATTTCTTTGACTTTTATTAGTACATGTTTGCAGTACATAATTATTATATTCACTGTAAGAGATTGTTTTATATATATATAACACATCTCATTTCCCTTCTCAATCCCCCTTTTATTTTATTTATTTTTATTTTTTTGGTACTGGGGATTGAACTCATGACCTCCTGCTTTCCAGGCAGGCACTTGTGCTGCTGAGCTAAATCTCTGCCCCCCCCTTTTATTTTCATAGCATCAGGAGTATTTATTTATAAGGTCTTACAGTTATCCTATATAGACTGAAAACCAGATGTGAACTTTTATTTCTACTTTTGTGAACAACAACAAAAAAGCACCTGATACCTTGTTATCTGTTCCTCACAGAGTTTATCTAATGTTCTTTTTCTCAATTAACTTTGCTATGGCATTTATAATACATGTGTAGTTTGAGGTCACCTCCTTCTCCTTTTACCACAAATGCAGATAGTTTCCATGATTATTTCACTACTATCTCAAGTTTTGAAAATACACTTTGATTTTCCTTTAATTTTTGCAAGCTCAACGCTAACTATGGATAAATCCAAGAAGACTTGATGAGGACAACAGATTTCCTTCCCAGAAGCCTCTTTCAGGGGTTTTATTTGCCTGTAGTCACTTTTAGTACTTCCCTTAACTCAACAGTTGCAGTAAGTCCAAATAGACAGTCTTGTCAGAACAAATGATCTAAAAAAAACATTCACTTGTCTCTCTGCATTTCTAATCCTGACAAGGATGCTTTGCCTGCACCAACTACAACCTGACAGTCCTTAGAAACACTTTGCTCACTGCTTTGGTCAAGTAGCTGATGGAAGATTAGATATAAACCTGAATGGTTTAGGTTAGATATAACTCTTAATAGTTCTTGATGTTTAAGATTAATAAAATCATCAAAGGCTCACCTGTCTATTTTCTCCCTCCTGGCAACCTTTTCAATAATAATAGTTACTGTGTTTAGATGAAATCCTCAGAGTCAGTCAGAAAATGTTAGAATACCAGCAGCTATAACCATTTTATGTACAAAGAAACTTGGTAGGGAAGAAAAAGATAAATCTCAAGTCCAGAGTTTTGCAAGGAGGCTCTCTACTGATATTTGTTTAGCTACTTAATGACCACAGAATCTTGGGTGTCTTTGAGATTTATACTGGGAACTACCACATCTACCAAATCTATCAGTTTGATGTACAATTCTGGCTAATTTGTCCAGACTTCCTTTTTGCAATTTACCTATAAGAACCATAGACTGGAAAGGGCATATGGAGAATATTGTAGGGATACTTTATAGGTTTTTCTTTATTCTTATTTCTATTCTAAAGAATAGAAAAAGTTGCTAAGTTTGTATATCCTGTATCTTACATCCAGACAGCCAGTGCAATGGTATGAAGGCATTATTCTATCAGGGTTTAGAAGTTTGGTGTTCTCAATACAGCAATTAAAATTTTGACATCACAGTTTATCAAACAGCCCTAAGAAAAATTTCAAGGTGGAATATTAATACCATAAGGCTGTTGAAATGATATATGTCCAACAAAAATTAAATAGAAATTGCTTGATTATTAAGCTTACTCGATGAATTTAAATAACCAGTTGGAATAAAAAAGATTCTTTTCTGCAGTAATTATCTAAACTGATTGTCTGTGGTCTGTGTATACTAACCAAGTCATTACCATTTTTATACATCCCTTCAAGGATACAGATACCTAAATGCCTACAATTTGGATAATAAGAGAAAAAAATCTAATTGTAATTTTCTTAAATTTTAATTTCATATCCTGTTTAGGTATCTCAGAAAGTATTTTAATACAATGGAAAAACTGCTAAGAGGGGAGAAAAAAGGGCATCATCCAGTTAATCACAAGATCATTTTAAATTACCACATGTTCTTTCCACATTAACTATTTGCAGCATGTATTCTATTCCTGGCAAGTAGTCTTGAGTGTTTTGTATTAATTCTGCTTGGAGTGTGGTTGTTTCCTTAAAATACATTCCAACTTACACCTAAGCTGAAGTGCCAAATACCAGTCCTTTAGATTTTTTTAAAAGCAGAACTTTTTCTTTATTATCTACCTGATAATTTTGTCATATTTAATATTATGCAGAGATTTTACTAATGAGAATAAGGATATTCATCAGTTGTAATGATTAATTTTATATGTCAGTTTGATCAGGCCAAGAGGTACCTACCTATTTGGTCCATTCTTGTTCTGTGTATGCTTGTGAGGGTGTTTGTGAATGAGATTAACATTTGAATCAGCATACTGAGTAGAGCTGAAGTTCTACAGTGTACTGGCTTCTTCCCATTGAGGTCTGAAGTGAACAAAGTGGTAGAATATAGGGAACTTTCCTTCTCTCCCCTTATCTTCATCAACTTGGACTTAGAATGAAATTTATAAAATAAACTCCTTGTGTCTGTAATTTGGTGACTGAAGATCTAGGGACTTTGCCTTGAAGATGTAAATTTAATTAAATTGTAAATGCCCATATAGTATCTAACCTCATTCTGGTAGAACAAACCAATAGTGAACAATCTCCTATTTTATGTTTTAGCTTTGTCTAATATAAATACAGATATGTTGGCTTTTGGGAACCTGTAAAGAAGGGAAGGCATCAAAGAAATAGTTGGATCTTTCCTAGACATTCTCAATTTGGCATAAGGGTCATAAACTTGTCCTTAAAGAATACCCCACACTTCAAACATGTGAAGTAAATAAATCATGTGTTGGGACATTAGCTCAGTCTACTGAGGAAATAAGTTAGTGACTTAATATGTACAGATCACAGAGGTAAACAGTAACATAGATCCAATTCATAGTTTCTTCCTTCAAGATTTAGATTCACAATATAAAAAAAAGCAGATGAATGGACAAATTGAAGGACCTATAGTGCTGAAATAAGCACCTGAGGTAATTGATGCCTGATTCTGAGTTGGTGGTAGATAGATTTTCTGCATTTATTTAAAAAAGGTGTTTGTACACTTGTTGGAATACAAAGATCAATATTAATTTTAGCTAATTTGAATTTAGGTAATAAATACATACTGTGAAGAAGTCACCAAAGAATCTACAGTGATGTTAAGTCAAAACTTGAATAAGATTGGGTTCTCTGGGGTTATGACATGAAGGAAAGCCAAGAGGCTAGCTGTTTATAATGTTCTATTTGTCTGAAGGAGCAATATAAAAATAGAAAATTTTGTGGCCAACTCTTAACATTTCAAGTATACCACAACAACCTGCCATTGTTCTCCAGGGATCTCCCCTGGTTCCACTGTGATGGAGTTTACCTAGGTATGTTTGCCCACTGGAGTCTGCACATACCAGAATTCTTTTCAGCTAGATTGTGACCATCAGATTCAGTTTTCTCCAGTGAAATGTGAATGAATGCTACCAAGTATTTCAACAAGAGTTTCCAAGGAGAAAAGTATTTGGTCCAGACTTCCTTTGCCTACTTTATGTGAGAACCATAAACTGGAAAGAGCATATAGAAGGGCTGGAGATTTAGCTCCACAGTGTAAGCACCTGCCTGGCAAGCATGAGGTTGTGAGTAAAGAAAGAGTATATGGAGGTGAACTCAACTTTGATCATGTCAATTACAAGGGCTCACATATTAGCATGGTCTCAAGTCACTTCCATTTACTTATAAAAGTCTCTATGCAATCTTTCTTTATAGCTGAGTAGTACTCCATTGTATAAAAATACCTAATCTTTTTTTATACATTCCTTGATTGATGGGCACTTGGGCTGTTTCCAGGACTTGTCTATTCCAAATTGTGCTGCTATAAACATGGGTGCACATACATCACTGTGGTATGATGTTTTCAGTTCTTCTGGGAATATGCCAGAAGTAGGATAGCTGGGTTAAATGGAATCTCTAGACCTAGCTTTTGGAGGAATATCTACATTGATTTCCACAGTGGTTGCACCAGTCTACACTCCCACCAATAGTGCAGAAGAGTTCCTTTTCCTCCATATCCCCTCCAGCATTTGTTGTTTGTTGATTTCTTGATCTTGGCCATTCTTTCTGAGGTGAGATAGAATCTCAGTGTTGTTTTAATTTGCATTTCCCAAATGACCATTGATGTTGAACATTTTTTCATATATTTATTTGCCATTTGTATTTATTCCTCTGAGAAGTGCATATTCATCTCAGATACCCATTTTTGGATTGGATTCTTGAAATTTTGGGGCCCAATTTTTTTTTTAATTCTTTATAAGTTCTAGATAGAAGTCCTTTGTCTGAGGGACAGTTGGCTAAGATTTTTTTTCCCAATTCATGAGTTTTCTTTTCACTCTG
Source organism: Hydrochoerus hydrochaeris (assembly GCA_004027455.1). Taxonomy (NCBI): domain Eukaryota; kingdom Metazoa; phylum Chordata; class Mammalia; order Rodentia; family Hydrochaeridae; genus Hydrochoerus; species Hydrochoerus hydrochaeris. Next base: position 38,507 of record PVLA01002666.1, read on the forward strand.
TTGGAGATTTCTTTTGACATGAAAAAACATTTCAATAAGATGAAATCCCAGTTGTTGATACTGGGAATTGTTTCCCATGCAGTTTGACTTTTGTTCATGAACTCTCTGCCTACTCCTATGTCATCAAGATTTCTACTTTGTCTTCCAGTGGATTTAATGTTTTTCTTTTAATATTTAGATCTTTGATCCACTTTGACTTTAGTTTAGTGCATGTTGATAGACATGGATCTAGTTTTAGTTTTTGGCTTATATAGAGCCAGTTTTTCCAGCACCATTTATTAAAGAGGCTGTCTTTCTTCCAGTGTACATGTTTGGCCTGCTCTTTTGTCAAAAATGAGGTGGCTGAGTGTGTTTATAGCTATGGTTGTATCTTGTAATCTATTCCACTGATATTGAGGTCTGTTTTTATTCCACTACCATGCTGATTTTATAATATTATATTAGCTTTGTAATGTAATTTTAAACCATGGATTGTGATGCCTCCTGCCTTAGTTTTGTTGCCCAGAATTGCCTTTGCTATTCTAGGTCTCTTCTGGTCCCTGATGAATTTTAGGGATGATTTCGCTAGGCCTGTGAGGTATGCAAATGGTATTTTGAATTAAATTGCATTGAATCTGTACAAAAATCTTGGAAGAGTGGCCATTTTCACAATGTTTATTCTTCCTATCCATGAACAGGCCATACCTCTCCATTTTCTAAAATCCTCTTCAATTTCCTTTTTCAGCATAATGTAGTTTTCATTGTATAGATCTTTTGCTTCCTTTGTAAGATTGATTACTAAATATTTCATTTTTTTTGGATGCTATAGTGAAGGGTGTGGTTTCCTTTATTTTTCTCTCAGTGAGTTTATTTTTTGTGTACAGGAATGCTATTGATTGTTGAGTGTTGACCTTATATCCAACTACATCACTGAATTTTGTTATTATGTCCAGGAGACTTTCAGCAGAGTTTTTGGGGTCTTCTATGTATTGTATCATATCATTTGCAAATAATGATAATTTAACTTCTTTCTTTCCTATCCTTATTCCTTTTATTCCTTTCTTGTCTAATTGCTCTAGCTAATGTTTATAGAACTATATTGAATAGGAGTGATGATAATGGACATCCTTGTCTTGTTCCTGATTTTAGATTAAAAGTTTTCAGTTTTTGTCCATTTGGTAAGATGTTGGCTGTTGGTTTATCATATATGGCTTTTATCAGATTGAGGTAGAGACCATCTATCCCAATTTTCTGTAGGGTTTTTTTTTTATCATTAATGAGTGTTGGATTTTGTTGAAAGCTTTTTCTGTATCTATTAAGATCACTATGTAGTACTTGTTGTTGGCTCTATTGATATGGTGTATTATGTTTATTGATTTGTGTATGTTGAACCATCCCTGCATTCCTGGGATGAATCCCAATTGATCATGGTGTGTAATCTTTCTGATGACTTGTTGCATTTTGTTTGCCAGTATTATATATATATATATATATATATATATATATATATATGATAGTTAGGCTGACTATACTACTAAGTGTAGTAGTTATTGGAAAAGAACAGTTAATACTCATGCTTCAATCAATTTTACATGTCTATATCTGTTAATCTAAGTAACTGTATTGAAGGTAACAATATACAATATTATAACCATTGTCAAATTCCAATCATCTTGTTTTATAAATCTATACCCTTATTATATTTGGTTTCTTGTCATTTGTCTGTATGGCTTTTTTGTTTTTCTTTTCTGTGGCTTTTTAATCTCAAATGAAAAAATAAATAAAAAAATAAAGAAAAACAAACAAATTCTAAGGGCTCCAAGTTAGAAAAGTTGTGTGCTTTAATGAGCTCCCTTGCTTTCTTTTATGATAGAGAAATGAAGTGTTCTGTATTTTTCTCTTGTATCAGCATAGTCTTTAGTGTAGATAATACACTTCTTTCCTCTTAATGAACTACCAAGAGAATCCTTAAGTTTACTCCACTGTCTTCTCTGAGTCTCCTTCCATAAATAACCAAATTTGTGTCTGTATTCACATTTGTTGTGATTATTATTTCCCTGTTCCTTGTCTTTAGGGGTGTTACACTTTGGAATAACTCACAAGTTGGAAAAAAGTCCTTGTAAGTAAGTTAAAATTATATCTCCAAAGAGATACTTGAAAAATACATGGTAAACTTATTTTACTCATAGAAATCACCTACAGAATAATTTTTCTTACCAGCAAAGTTTAGGGCTTGATTTTTTTTCAAATTATTTGTAAGAAATAGAAAAAAGGAAGAAGACAAGATAGCTGATCAGTGAGCAACAAAATACAGAGCCTCCCGGGAGAAACAACTCATATGCCAGAATAAAACATCCTGGAGAGACCCAGACAGAGGGAGATGGATCCTCTTACACAGGAAGAAATTAAAATATAAAAAAGCTCATCAAATACATTGGGACTACAACTGGAACAGCTAGAAATTACAGGACACAGCATTTTTGTTTGCTGCAACCTTCCATGTTTGCAAAGGCCTGACTCCGTGGCAGCAGGGAGAGCCACCTAAACTCATTCCCGCCACCACTCATGGGAAGCACGGCAGCACTGAACTCAGGGGTTGGTGAGCCGAACGGAGAGTGGAGCCGGCAAAGGGACCTTCATTAATCCACGGTCAGTGCTGGGATTGGGACCCACCCCCGATGGGAAGGGCGTGATCAAATGGGTAACATGTTGGAATCTGGCAGGAGGAACCTGAACTGGGAGCAACAGTGATTTCAGTTGGTTCCTCCCTCCCCAAAGCAGATTCATGGGATTTGCTTGGACTGGGCCATGCCCCTGGTGAGGACCCAATGAGCCATTCCAAATCGATTCCCTGCACCTAGCAAGCACTAATGGGGGAAGGCCTCTGCAGTTTGGTTGGCCCAGTGGGGAGGGGCAGAAATAGCCAGGCGCTGCTTGCAACTCAGTGATAAGAGCAGTCAGGAGGAACTTGGCGGAAGCCCGCCTCAGGGGTGGGCTGCCCAGAACCTCCCCTGTGGACCCACCCTGCCACCAGAAACATCAAGGAGGCCTGCCCAAGACTGAAAACTGCCCTGGACTGCTTCAGCTGGGCCTGCCCTCCCACCTGGAACATCAGAAGATCTCAGCAGGCTCCAGGTAGTGTGAGAAAATTTGGAGCTTTGCTCCCAGATGGTGAGCCTTGGACTACAGCATATTGACTATGTCAGTGTGAGCAGTCAGGAGAGGGTGAAGGTCCCTCACCAGCGTGCTTTGGAGGAAACATGGTCAACAGGGAAGGGGGCTGGGACCTGCACTGTAACCTGTGTGGAAGAAGCCAGGACCATGCCAGGAGAGAGAAGCAGGAGGAGGCCCCTAGCCCAGAACCCTGAGAGCCCTGATCCAGGAGAAGGAAAAACAAGGGAGACTGAGGGCAGCAAACACACAACATCAGACATGGCTTCAATGGACATTAAAAGATATCTTCAAGACCTTGTGGACAAGCTCAAAACTGAAATATTAAATCAGGTAAAGCAAGATATGAGTAGAGTAATAAAAGAAATGCTCTCAGGAAGCATCTCTCAGGAAGATACAAATGGAAGAAGGGAGGAACACAAAAAAAGGAGAGAAATATTTGATAAAGAATATAAAGAAAATATAGAATACATGAAGCAGATTCAAAGAGACTACCAGGAAATTAAAAACTCCATTGAAAGCTGGCAAAAAAAAAACTCCTTAAAAGAAACTAAGGATAGACTATCAGAACTTGAAGACAAGTTTGCAATGTGTGCTCATGAAAGGAAAGACCTCTTAAAAATAACAAGGAAACAGGCAGTAACAATACAAAGGCTAGAAGATGACAAGAGAATCTACAATTTAAGAATAAGAAACATGAATGAAGAAGCAGGAATACATACAGGTGAATTACAAAGGCTATTCACAGAAATAATTAAGGAAAACTTCCCAAGCATGGGAAAAGAAAGTGACTTTCAGTTATGTGAGGCATACAGAACTCTAGCCACCTACAACCAAAATAGATCTATACCCAGACATATAATAATCAAGATACCAGAAATTCAATATAAAAACAGAATATTAAAAGCTGTCAGAGAAAAGAAACAGATTACTTATAAAGATAAGCCCATCAGGATCATGGCTGACTTCTCGACACAGACCATCAGATCAAGAAGAACTTAGAATGAAGTATTCCAAGCCCTGAAAGAAAATAACTTTCAGCCCAGATTGATGTACCCTGAAAAAATGTCACTAGAAACTAACAGAGAAACAAAATGCTTCCATGACAAAGAAGAACTGAGCAAGTTTGTGACCACCAATCCAACCCTGCAGAGAATACTGAAGGGCATTCTAGAGAGAGAGAAAAAAATACCAGGATTTTAGGAACAGTGGCAGAAAGGCCTCAGTGAGTGGGGCAGGCAGTAGAATGAAGGAGAAAAGTAGACAAACAGGCAGAAAAATAGCATAGCAGAAATGAGGCAGAGAAGGATAACTAGAAACTCTAACATAGATGGCCTTGATATGCTATATTGTTAATAGTACACCAGGATTTAAAACCGACATTACTCACACTACTCTGCTTAGATGTATTATATTCTGTTCCAGTCATTCCACCAGTACTAGATTTGAGAGTACAAACAGTAATCCTGTAAATAACAGGGTATAGTACGGTAATCATTCTTAATTTCCTATTAAGTCAATCTAAAGCTCTGTAAAACCTACACTGTTTTACCATGACTGATTGTAATTGAATCTGGTTTGTTGGATCGCTGTTTTGTATTGATAGATTTTATTCAAAGCTGTTATGATTGATAGTATTAAGTCTGAGAGTATAGGCAACTGCACTTAAGATGTCAAGATTCACTAGAATATCCGCTCTGGTTTGATTATTACCTGCCTTTGAAGTTTTATACTCTCTACAATGTTTTATTTTTACTAATAGTGTTATGTACTGCTATATTCAATTATACTGCTATATTCATTTATTCCTGATGATATAGGCAATTCTATTTAAGATAATAAGAAACAACACAGCAATCATTGTAGATCACCTTGTACTTTGGGTTTTATATGACTTTTTGGTTTCATGTTTTTATAGGAATTTGTTTTGTTTTGTCTTACTAAGTTTTGTTTTTCCCTTTAATACAGAAAGAATAGAAATACATATAGAGGCTCATGTATGCATAGCTGTTTACACTCTCACTGTTTGACTACTTCGTATGCTTTAATTTTGTAACTTGAACAACTATTTCTAAGAGGACAATATGTAATGTATCAACTAGTGATTTCTTATTGTTTATCTTTTTTCTGAAATTCTGTATTTTCTCTACCCTTTACACGCTTTTTTTTCTCTTTAAATAAAAATTTAAAAAAATAGAAAAAAAATACTCCTGCATATCCTCAAATGCAGCAGGATTTTTTTTTTTTGAGAAAAAAAGTGCATGGAAACATGAACTTTTTGGAGTCATCACTGTATGAAATGGTTCAGTAGTTTCAAGGAAGAAAGAGCTTTATAAACATCAGTGAAGACCTTGTACTAGAATTGATCTTTCAGTAACCAAAGACAAATATTAAAAAATATTGGCAACATAAAATTCTGTTCCAGTGCTAGGAAATAGCTAGGCTAGTGTGGCTCTATCTAAATAGAACTTCAGACAAAGTACTCTACATGTTGACAGGTTTCTTATCATCACTAATGAGAAGGAATTGGAATTAATAAATAATATAATATCCCACTCTATGGGCTCAGTTATTTTTAACTAATTTTTTCCTGTGTTTAAAATAGCCTACACTTAAAAAACTTCTATATATAGTTATTACTAAAGACCCCTTAATGGGTGAGCAAAATTTATGTACATGAAAAAAGCAATCATGCCCAGAGTGGACTGAAAAGGAATGCATAAAATATATGTATTTTAGTTGGGCTTGGTTTGTGTAGGTATATCCTTCATGAACTACATCTGAAATTAGGAGAACATAATTAAGTCTTTAACAGACAATTGGAAGCCAAAGTTTCAAGTGCACAAGAATCTAGAAATAGTTTAAATAGAAAATTTTGTTTGAGTTTTAAAACGTATAGTTATAAATTAAAGTAAAATTCTAGTTGATCATGTTCAAGTGTTTTGAAAAATAAACAGGAAGAATATACAAGTATTCATCTCCAACCAGAGGTTGAATTACATTATTTGAATTTTATAATATGTTTATATATATTTATAGATGCTAACAATTTTAATTATAGTTTCTATCCAAAGGACTAGAATCCTTGGTTTTTAGGTACAGAAATTAACTTTTGCAGAAAAATAGGGATTTCTCCTCGAGTTTGGGCAGACCTTTTGTTTTTGTTTGTTTGTTTTCTTGGAAGATTCACAGACTTTGATGTAGATATTATTTGTTATGCATATATAAAGGAAACTCCCACCCACTGCCTGCAGAGGGTTTTGAAATGAGACAACTCTTCACTGAGGTGTTACAAGTTATATTAAGTAACAGAGATTGAGGGTAACACTTTTGCTTCTATAAAGATGCTGAATCTTCTATATACATACACCCTAAATTTGAAAACAGACTGCTCCATGCCTGAAATTTTTACTTGCTTTGGACAGAATCATGATTAATATAGCAGAGCGAAGAGATACTTAATTTTCTTCTCACTTCATTTTATAGAAAAAAGATTGTGATGATGAGTGAAGAAAATTCAGGATTGGGGAAAACTGCATTGACAAAGTTGGACTTTGACTGTCTAAGCCATGGTCCAAACCTATCCTTAACCTCTGAAAATGTGATTTCCCTGGAACAGAATATATGTCTGGAAAGCAGGGTAATCCTACATATTAAATAAGACCTTGGGCTGAACAGGCAAGTTTCCTCCACATTGGTCAGGTACTTCTTTGGTTCCAAACAAAAAACATGAAGATGGTGGTGGTTTCCTGAAACTAGGTGGTCTGGGGTCAGCAAGTTTGGGGCTGTGAACTTTAAAAGTGGCCAATTTAGTAGTAATAGTCATATGTTGTGTTTTGTGTTATACTTTGTTTTGTCATCCTATGTGTTTGTTAAAGACTTGTTCTTCATATTTTTCCTATACTGTTGGAAAGAGCAACCAGAGTAGGAAATAATTAAAAATCAGAGTGGGTGTCAGTAGAAGCTGCCATAAAGGAGTAGTGCAAGGAGTTAGGAGTGGAATAGAAGTCTGTAAGGAATTTAACAGGGAGCGCTTGAGGGCCGGAAGAATTTGATGGGGATTGAGTGAAGTAATCTTATGTAATTAGCAGATTAAAATAAAAATATTTTGGTACGGTCAATAATGTATGAATTTTTTGCATAATAAAAGGCATTCCTATTGGGAAGTTTTAAAATGACTTAAAATAACAAACTCCAAAACAAAGACACATAACTTGAGTTGGGGAAGAGATAAGGCAGAGTAAATCTTGCCTTAGAATTACTTACATCAGTGAGATTGTTGATGCTATATACTTGGTCATGGATTATTATGGACAGAGTTGACAATAAATAATTTGATGTATTTGATCATGTTGTTATATAACTCAGGGGTCTTCAGACTTTTTCTGTGAAGGGCTAGATAGTAAAAATTTTAGGCTTTGTAGATCATTTATAGTCTTGCTCACAACTATTTAACTTTGCAGTTATAGCATAGAAGTAGCCACAGACAATCGATAAATGAGTGAGCATGATTGTGCTTCAGTCATGAAACTTTATGGGTATTGAAATTCTAATATCATATAATTTTTAACACCACTTAATATTATGCTTCTTTTGATTTTAATAATCATTTAAAATTGCGAAACTCATTCTTAAGCTTGTGGGTAATACAAGAACAAGCAGTAGACCACAGCTTGATAACTTCCAGTCTAAATTAGAAGTTCTTATTGGGGTGGGTGGGGCATAGTGGAACAAGCCTAGCTACTGGGGAAGCTGCAGCAGGAAAATCATAGATTATAGCCTTGTCTGGGGATCAACCCTAGGCCCCGCCAAAAAAATGGTGTTCTTGGTCTAAAGGCTTTGGGTTCAAACCTCATGTCGGAAAAAGTTCAGAATTGTGCGTATCTTGCTCCATAGGAATTATTTGGAAAATTTTGGGAAACATTTTTTTGTTTATTAGTCTTCTTAAGCACTTATAAACATAATGGGATATATGCTAATTTTTTATAAAATATTTTCCTTTATCAATAAACCATCATCAAAGTAGAAATAAATTGAATACTTGAATGGATCAATAGAAATGATAAGTATTCTGCATAATAAAGCAAAACAACATCTAAGAGTAAAATTATGGAGGAAAGAAATCCTGAGAAATTTCTAGAGAATTAGGAAAGACAAAAACTTATTATATACTACCCACTGTTTCAAATTCTAAAATATGTAAATATCTTTGTAAATGTAAATACCTTTGTAAATTATCTTTACTTAGATATATATATATTTATACACACATATGTTTAATGAGTGAAAAGTATAAGGCCGTTTAGAAGTTCTTTCCTGACTGTAAACTCCGTCATTTTTTTTTTTCACAATGATAGTTTTTCAGCTTGCAATTTTCCTCCTACAGGGATTTTTAAGAACGCGACTTTCAAGAATGAGAAGGGAATGGCTGTAATTGAAATATTGTTCTTGAAGTCAGTACATTTCTGGGTAACCTGCTATTTACAGGTAGTAGTCCTCTACTGAAATCATCTACAAGAGATGCTGACTTGCAGTTTGTGTGTTCCTTACTGTGATGAAAGAAAGGAGATCATTTTGAAAATGTAAGGCCAATAATCATATTTCACAAATGTAGCTGTAGTATATAAAAAGTCCTAAAGAGCTATGCTTCTTTTGGCCATTTATTAGCCTTTCTTGAGACTGAACCCTTTCAGCAGTTGTCATTATTGTATAATGACACATAGGGCATGGGTATTTTTGGAAAGAAAATATCCCATTTTTTCTCTTTAGTTCTATTAAGTTTTTTCCCCTTCTATCTAAAGCAATATATGCGTTTATATCTGTGCAAATAAATAGATTACAAAGCATGTATGATCTTATTTCTCTGGGTCCATGTTTTCCATTTCAGTATAAACTACATTTCAGTAATATGAATAACAATCCCAGAGAAGAGTATAGTAGTGATTCACTACATAACATCTGTGACAAGATACAAGTCAAGAGAGATACTGTTTTCTTATCATCATTTAATTTTTTTCAGTAGGAAACAAAAAACAAAACAAATCAACTAGCACTTATGAAGAAATAGTGCCCCAAGCCTTCACCTCATCAGTTACAATTAAAAGCAATCAGATTAATGGAAAGTTCACAAATACAGCAGGTTAATTACAGGCTACTAATCTCACCCATGTCCTTTCACAAACCTAGAAAACATAAATGTAAGAGATCATTTCTTCTTCTAAAGAATATTTCTTCTTGTTAAAATTCAATTCACAACCTATTTGATCTGAATATTTGATCTGAGATCACAGTCCTGTCAATAAAATGTTCTATTAAAGGTCTCCTTTGCTTCTCAATAAAATAGATTTTTATAATCACTAATTATTATAGTAGTTATCTGCCTGGACTAATTTTTAACAGTTGAGGAAATTTCTATTATTTTAAAAGAATATCCTTATTATGGTTTTCAGTTTTAAAATGATGTCTTTGAATAATCATAATTTTTAGAAAAGACTTTTTTTCAGGAAAGATACTTTTGATGTTGATCTATAAGGCTAGTTCAACAAAATAAAAGTAAATAATGAGACTTTGTACCCTTTAACCAAGAAAATTTCAGTTATGCAGGATGGGTAAGGTCTGGAGATTAGATGCATAGCAATGTAACTCTACTTTAATGTACTATACTTGAAATTTGCTAAGAGGATAGGTCCTAGATGCTCTCATGACATTAAAAAAAAAAAAAGATAAGAGATAAGCCGCTGCTGCTGTGCCAGGGCGGGAACTATGGGTGATTCCTGAGCTCTGCATCATATTGGAACTTGGGTCGCTGGGAGAACAGGCAGCTTGCTCGCCGCCCTGGAATCAGACATCGACCATTACAACTCCCCCCCCCCCCGCCGCTGCCATTAGCAAGTGGGAGCCAGAGGTCTGAGTATCTCTTGGGAGGATGACTATATGCAGTGTGGCAAGTAAGGGGAATTTCCTTCTACCATCTCTTTGAAGGCAAATATTTTTCTCACTGTTTTGCTCAGTTCTGATTAATGGTACTGCTCTATTCAATATTCTATTTTTAAAAGTTTGATATTTTCTTCCATTTTGCTCTACCTGATTGAAAGAACAGCTAATGTGAACAGAATGGAATGAACTATTGTGCCATAATGCTGTTGTCCTGGTCACCCGCTGTGAAGTTCTGTACCAATTTCACTGCACTGTCTTGCATGGGTTGTTCTGTCTTGTTCTGCTGTATTTTGCTACCTTCAAAAAAAAAAAAGTAGATAACAAAGTAACAAAATGCCTCCAAAAAACTCAGAACTCCACCAAAGCTGATCTATGGGGCATGGATGAGGAGAAACTCAAAAACAAAGCAACAGAATAAGATAAGGTGATTAAAAAGTAAATAACAACTACAAAACAGGTCAGTAAGGTACTGAGCAACCTGTAACAGGATATAACTAAACAGATAATGGACTTAAAAAGTAAAAGGAGGAAAAGAAAGTGCTCTAAAAGATATAACTGCATTTATGCTTAAGTGTGTAAGATTGATAACCGTGTTGCTAAGTTGTTATTGGATCATTGAACAGAACTCTTTGCAGCCTCACTGTTTGAATGTCCACTTTGTATGCTTTAATTTTGTAACTTGAACAACTATGTCTAAGAAGACAATATGTAATTTATCAGCTAGTGATTTCTTACGGTTTATTGTTTTTTCTGAAATTCTGTATTGTTTCTACCCCTTTTCTGTTTTGCTTTTTTTCTCTTTAAATAAAATAAAATTTAAAAAATAGATAAGAAAGAAAAGAAAATGTACACATGCATGCACATAGAACCAACAATGACTTAAAAAATGAAAGAGAAATGAAAATAATTATATGAGGCATTGGGTATGTTAGTTGGACTGTGGTAAAAACATATTTTAAAATATCCAGCTATATATACGGCATATATACAAATTTTATTTGTGGAAAATAAAAAGATAAATGTTAATACTAAAAAAGTTAATATGGTGATTGTATCATCTCATTTATGAAAGCTACCCTCCATTCAGGAGACATTAGACTAATCTGGACTTAGACCATGGATGTACCAACTTTTAAGTGACCTATATTACTAATTAACAGTACCTGAAGTATCTTTTAGAAGAGGATATGCCAGATAGCATTTAGCCTATCAGCTTTTGTGCATCACTGTGAATACTATAGTCTAGACTTTTTTTTCTTTTTTAAATTTATTTAAAGAAAAAAAATTGAAAGAGAAAGAGGGTAGAAATAATACAAAATTTCAAAAACAAAACAAAGTGGAAAACAAAATTAGTAACCAGTAAGAAATCACTAGTTGATAATTACATATTTTCCTCTTTGAAGTAGTTGTTCAAGTTACAAAAGTAAAGCCTACAAAGTGGACATACAAACAGTGAGACTGCAATGAGTCCTGTTCATCCATCCAACTAAAACTTTAGCAACATGGTTATTAATCCCACACACTCAAACATGCATGCAGTTATATCCTCCAGAACACTTTCTCCTCCTCTCTTTTTTTCTTTACAATAACTATAATCCATTCTTGTAAACTACTTAGAAGTTCTACACATGTATAAGTCTCTACACATATACCTAACCATTCTGTATTGGAGAAACAAATCAAAACAAGTCAACAATACAAATTCCTGGAGACACATGAAATGAAAAGGACATATAAAACCATAATACTAGGTGATCTACGGTAGTTACTATGATGTCTTTTGTTATTTTCAATAAAATTGTCTATATCGTCAAATATAGTATAGTTAAACTTAGCATTGCATTACACTATTAATAAAATCTAAACATTGGAGACATTATAGGACTTCAAAGGCAGTTAACAATCAAACCACAATGGGTATCCTATTGAATCCTGTCATCTTCAGAGTAGTTGCCCCTGTTCTCAGACTCAACACTCTCAAGCATACCAGATTCAAATAAAATCAGTCGAGATAAAACAGTGATACAACAAATCTTCTCTGTTGTATCTCTGCTATGCTATTTTTCTGTCATTGTTGTTTGTTTACTTTTCTCCTTTATTCCACTGTCTGCCCCTTTCTTTGAGGCCTTTCTGCCATTGTTCCTGGAACCCTGGTGATTTTCTTCTCTCTCTATAGAATGTCCTTCACTATTCTTTGCAGGGTTGGCTTGGTGGTCACAAACTCCCCCAGTTCCTCTTTGTCATGGAAATAGCTTGTCTCTCCATTAATTTTGAGAGAAAGTTTTGCAGGGTACATCATTCTGGGTTGGAGGTTATTTTCTTTCAGGGCTTGGAATATTTCACTCTAAGCTCTTCTTCATTTGATGGTTTGCATTGAGAAGTCTGCTGTGATTTTGATGAGTTTTCTAGTCTAGACTTTTATTAGTACACTTAGTTAGTGCAGATGACCTACTGAGAAAATCAAATGAGCAAAACAACAGAAAAAGTACCAATGAGAGTAAAAACTCTTAAGAAATTTTACAATTAAAAGATAACTTTTAGAAATTAAAATTTAAATAGGGGATATGTATCTCTCTGAAAAAATGTCACCTGATACTGTAAGGCTCAGTATAAAGCTATTAGGTCCTGTCCTCTTAGCACATTTCAACTATAGCTGCATTTCTGTAACAAAAGATACTTAATCTCTATATATCCTATGATTAGAATTATATACTCCCATTAAGGAACAGCCAGCAAATTAAAGAGTGTACATTATTTTCTTCTGATTCGGGGACACTTCATGGAGCATTTTCTATTTCTGCCCTAGAAAGAGGTTTGACCTTGGGTAAATCACACAGCATCCTGATCCTCAGTTTCATCACTGAAAAATCCTTACTTGCTGCCTTGTAGCATAATTTTAAATCTACAACTTACACATCCAATGCTATGACCCTACAGAATAAGTCCTGCTGCTGCTTTTTTTCTTCTTGCTCTCTCCTTTGAAAACCCAATACCAGTTTTTATAGAACACTTTCAGGTCCTAGAAAGAATTTCTATCGTTTGTTTTATTTTTGTGAGACAGGGTACTGCAATGCAGCTCTGTGATCCTTCTGTCTCAGCTTGCTAAGTGTTGGAATTATATGCATACACTACCATGCCTGACAAGATTTGTATTTTTTGACTTAGTTTCTGTAAAATTATGTATTAGAAATTATTTTTAAATTTTTAAGAGTGATGCTCAATGTTTCTATGTGACTAACAGATAAAAATACATAATTTACAGGATCTCCAGCTTATTTGGAACTTGTTGTCTTAAAAAATAAATAAACTAGTTTGTATCTTTTTCCCCTAGATGAATCTATATGAACCTTGCATATTGGTTATAGAGTTTGTCACTGTTTTGATGTTTGAGAAAACAGGTATTGTTTTCCACACAGGAGTAAGACTTTTGAGAAGAAATTTTGTTAAATAGGGGTACTTTGATGCAGTGGGTTCCTAATTTGTTACTATATCTGTTTAATATTAACATCAAAAAATTCTGCCAATATTATTTATTTTTTTAGATATAATAGTACAAATATAAAATAGTTTTCCAGGGATTTCATTTCATGTCTACATTTACTGTTTAACTATCTAAAATTTTATGTGTACAAATTTATATTACATCTATTTTTGTAATCTGTAAAAAGTATCTTTTTAATGCCCAACCAGTTCATTCACTCCTCACTAAAAAAAGTAATTCTTTCTAATAATCTCACTTCATCAATTCTCTAAAATATCTGAGGCTTCCACATATAGCGCATACTTTAGATCTTCTATGACTTGAAATGAAATAAAAAGGAGAAAACAAAAAAGGAGAAAGTCAGTGTAATACGTTGGATAATGACCCCCTCAAAGATGTTCACTTTCTGTACCCAGAAACTATAATTATGTTATAAGGCAAAGGGTAAATTAAAGTAGCATATGAAGTTAAGGTTGTTAACTGACTTTAAAATGAGATTAGCCCAAATTATGAAAGTAGTTGCTGTGTGACTTTATTTTGAAATAGGGTATTTGAAGTAATCAAGTTTACATGAGGTCATTACAATAAACCCTAATTGAATATGACGGTGTCATTATAAAAAATTTGGTCACAAATGCAAAAGAAAAATGATGTGAAGGTAAAAGGAGAACATAGTCATCTATAAGCCAGTGAGTTACACTTGGAACAGATCCTTTGTTGAATAGGGGAACCAGACCTACTAACACCTTCACCAAAGATCTAAAGATTTCTGAATGCCAGAACTGCCAAACTATGAGTTTCTGCTGCTTATGATACTCAGAGATGGCATTTTGTTCAGTGGGTATAGGAAACTAGCACAGGTTCTTCAGATAAATACAGAAGAGGAAGGCAGAGATGGCAGAGTAATTCAGCATGAGGAGGACTTGACTGGTCACTCTGAAGGTGGGGGAGGACTGTGATCCAAGGAATATCAGTGACTGCTAGAAACTAAAAGGCAAGAAAACAGATTCACCCACAGAACCTGCAAAGAGGGATGCAGCTACGTTGATATCTTGACTTTAGGTCAGTGAAACTATTTTGGACTTCTGAATTGTAAACCTATAAGAAAATAGGTTTGTGCTGTTTTAAGCCATTAAATATCAATTTGTTACAGCACCCATAGAAAACTTATACAAATAACTTTAAATTTCTTTTACTATGAAATCTGATTTCTTTAGGATTCTGCTTGGCTTCCTTTTGTTCTGGTTTTATCTCTGAGGTTCAAGGCTTTCAGACTCTCACTTATTTTTCCCTGTCTGCTATTGTAGAGAACATGTAAAACATTTTTAGAACTTGATGTGCTTCTTCTTTTCTTACTTTCTTAAGAATTGCAAACTCTTTTAGGATGTTTCCTTGTGCTACATAAGAGGACATCTTTTAAAACTGTGCACTTTTTTTTTCTAAAAAGGTCAGAGAAACCCTTTATGTTAAGGTACACAATAGACCCATTTTCTTAGTCTTCGCTTTCTCTCTTGAAATTATTTTCCAATTCCAGAAACTTAAGTCACATCACAGATGGCTATTAGTACAGTAGAACTTAGCAATTGGTTTTATATAGTTGAGGCCTTACTTATTTATTACATTTTCCCATGAATTTCATCTAAAATTCTAGTTTTTTTCCCAGTAACTTAGCATTGTATCAGAAAATAGTTAATAGATTGCCTTTAGGTAAGAATATAACCATGCAAGCAAAGATTTCTTTTATATTATTGTTTTACTGTGGAAATGAAATTAGAAAAAGGAATAATGGAAAGTTGATATGTGTGTGGTGGAGGAAAGACAACATTGTATGTCTTTAAGTAATATTTGAATTTTCTAGACTAATTTGTATAATGAAAAATTTTAAATTATAATTAAGGTGTCTGAATCTGAGATGCTGGCTACTTGTTTTTTGTTAATTTCATACTAAAAATTAAGAAATATAATTTCCATTACTGTTTTTAAACTTAGTTACTATTCTTAAAAATGTTAAATACTTGTTATAAAAAAGCAGAAACTTTTTTAGGTCCAGTTCTTTAATATGTCTTAAAGAAATAATGTCACATTCATAGGACAAATGTTAACTTAAATTTTCTTAACTATGGAACTGATGAATTTTAATACAGTCTAAGGAAATACAGAATGATCAAAAGAGGATGATAAGGGAAGTAATAACCCTTTTTTTTTACCTTTAAAAAATCCTCAGTACTTGCAATGCTTACTACAAATACTGTCTACACTAATGATATTGGTTTAACAGTCTTTCCTTTATACCAAATGGTAGAATTTGAGTTTATTTTTCATTGGCCCCTGACATTTACACAAGAAATGAATAATATGGTAGGATAAGAGAATTTAGGAGGTCAGTTTTAGAGCCAAATGAAATTTGAGTTCAATATTACAGATTAATTGATAAAGACTTCACAATAGCCTATATTCATGAATGATCATTATGAGGATCAAATTAGGTAACATATATGAAAACCATTAAGAGGCTTAAAATGTATAATGTTACAAGTAGTGATTTTTTTAAAACTCAAAACATAACAATAAAATCCCAAGATAGGTACCAAAATTTTATATATGAGGTTTTTTACTTTAGAAATATTAAGTGGATACACCATCAGACTTCCTTCAATTCCATTTTATTCAATTCCTATTTTGTGGTACTAATGCATAGCTTAACATTGTGTCACATTGAAATGTGACTTCTATTACAGAAGCTTCTATGTTTGTGGAGTATATAAATTCCAGAAAATCTTTACATACTAAGGGACTTGATTTCCAGAAATTTGTGAATGTATAACTATAGGAGTATTTAGGAATTCAAAATACAAGATTTCATGTATATGGTCTGCAACCTCATCTTTTTGACACATAACTGAGAGACAAAAAAATGATCTAAAAGAGGGAGAGAGCTGACCTGATTGCCAGGACTAAGTTCTAAAAAGGCTTTCATTAAAATTCCTATTTGTACTCAGTGGACACTTTTTGCTCTTGGAATTTTTCACTGGAAACCCATTACAATGCTAAGATGTCTGGAAAATAAAAGTATGGTTGTCTATTTCCCCTCACAGATTAGAAATAGGTAAAGCTCCACAATTTGAAAAAGGAATTTAAAACCCCTGGGACCTCTGGGGCCATTTAATATAGAGGCAAATAGTCTTACTTTAGACCCATGGAATCAGTGTGTTAGAAAAAATGAATGTTCATAATAATGTCTTTGATGTCTCATTGCAAGAACCTTTTAAACACCCTAGAGTTGGAATGATAGGGGCACTTCTGACTCCTTCCATACAGATATTGACCACTTGCTCTGTGTGAAGCAGGGGGGATGGTAATAGAGTTCTAATCAAAAGGAACAGACATCAGGCCCATTGAAGTAGCATTGGAGACATCATAAGCCACAGTCTTTCTCCATTTAAGAAAATGGTATTTTTATCAAAACTAAAATAGTAAAAATAGTTATTGATGCTACCTGATGTAAAACCTTAACTCCTGCTTGGTTATTTAGAATGACTCATTCCTCAGACATTCCTGTAGCCAGAGTTTTATCTTGTTTTTTCCCCTAATAATCAACTTGTCAGAAATATAATTTAAGTAATATTAATCAGTTTAAAGTAACTAGAAATGGCCATGTTGTGAACTGGACTAAAGGTGCAGTTCTAAGTCATTCCTATACTATCTTAATTTGACAGCACCAATGGCACTATGCTATAAGAGGTAAATTCCACTAGTACTTTCTTTCTTTCTCTCTCTCTCTGGTATTTTTTAAAACACTTTTCAAAAATCACCCAGGGGAGGACCATCCATCTTATTTCATTTAGGTCATGAAGTTACATACCATAGACGACCATTTTTTCCTCTGTAAGCTACTACCAACTCTGATGTAATAAAAAGCTGTTGCTACCATCCAATCAGATGAATTCCCTGACTCTTGCTTTAAGTAAGATAAAATAAAATTTTATAGACCTTCTTCATAAACCCACAATAAGTCATTATTCTCTTTGTCGCATAAAGCACAACCCCAGAAAATAAGCATTACCTTAAGCTACAGTATATTCAGGACTGACACTGAGCCAAAAGTACAGAGTTTGAATTTACCAAAGCATGACTTTCCATTTGCTAATTAAAGTGACACCAAATACATTAAAAGAATATGTTTTATTTTCTTGATGCCTTTTACTCACATTTTTATATTTTAAATTCTTACTTATTCTTTTTCTCCTACTATAAATTCGCTACCATAGAAAGGATGACATTATACCATGCTTATTACATGAGCACTTGATATAAAATAGAATTCCTTAGTAAAATAATTCCTTTCTTATGAGAAGTACTCTGCTCAATGCACACATTTGCACCAAGGGAATCTATAAAAAAAAGTTCCATAGTGCACTTTCTTGCTTCATATCATTGACAGTGCTGCTTGCCTCCATCCAAATATCTCTTGAGATGCTTTATGTATGATATTTTTTTTTACCTCCAGGCTAGACTGTAAATTCTCCAATAACTGGACTAAATGTTTGGTTACTTTTTTCTCATTATTGAGACAAAATACCTGAAGCCCAAAATTATGGAAGGAAAGGTTTATTTCTTACAATTTTGGAGGTTTCAGTCCCTATTCAGCTGGCTCCAAGACAGGGTGGCATGATGGGGCTGCCGTTCACGTCCACCACAAACAGAGCAAAAGACCAAAGACATGCCTTCTTTCTGCCCTTACATTGTATGTCATCACCACCAATCACATTGCCAATCCCAGTGAACCAATCACACAACCAATCACAACAAACCAATCACAAAAGCTAAATTCAGCATGTTTATGATTGCATGAGGCATAGGGGTGCATCCAAACACAAACCATAACATTCCACCCCAGAATCCCCAAAGACTACTCATGTACATCCTTTATGCAAAAGACATTTAGTCCATCTCCAAGAGTTGCCAAAGCCCTAACAGTTTCAGCATTGCTGAAAAGTCCAAATCCCAAGTCTCCTCCAAAATCTAAGGAAAATTCTTAGCTGCAAACCCCTGTACAAATGAAAACAAAGTTAAACTTCCAACATACAATGGTACATGATAAACACTGTCATTCTAAAATAACAAAATGACACAGGGGAATACAAAGCATTGGAACCAAAGCAAGTCCAGCATAGCAAATGTTAAGTCCTGGAGTTCCACACTAAGCATCTGAAGCAATCTAGTTGCAAGCTCCAAAAGGCTTGAATGACTCCACCCCCACAGTATTTTCAGGAGTTTCAGTTCCCATAGCTTCTTTCTTAAGCCCACTCTGCTCAGTCTTTGTGGCTTTCCTTGGATGATCCATGTTTCTGTCTTTTCTAAAATTTGGGGGTCTCTACTGCACCTTTGGCTTCACACTCTCAGCTTTACACACTGCCCTCTCAGGGGTACACTGCTTGCCCTCCCCAGGCCTTCTGAAATTGGGGTGGAAGTTGCTGTTTTAACCTCAGAACTTGTGTATTCTCCGTTCACCTAAAACCAGCACCATGTGGATGCTGCCGTGGTCTGCTGCAAGTTGGAGCAGTATCCAGGATTTCTCCTCTCTTGGCTGTAGAAGTTGAGTGCCTGGTTCACTGAGCTCTCTGAACCTGATTGTGAGGAACAGCTTCTCTCTACCATTGCCATTCTGGAATTTGGTGTGGCTGCCACCATTTTGGAATCTTCTGTGGCCTTCATCACCACTCTGGAACACGGCATTCTATTCTCTGCCTTTCTCCTCTGAGCAAAGTCTTTCACTTTTGCAGTTTTGAGGCTGAAAAGGGTGGAGAACCACTGCTTCCTAGGATGCCCCCGGACCATCTTTTTTATTTTTCTGTTCCTTCTCAGTGATTGATGTCTCAACTCTAGCTTTACAGTCCACAGCTTTCTGGCCAAACTCACAATGTTTTAAATCACCCTTCTGGGCTCTTTGTTCTTGATTCTCAACATAGCTCTGGCTAAAATCCATGCTACCACCTCAACATTAGACTTCCTGGAAATTTCTTTTGCCAGATCAATCAGTCTACTGCTCCTACTCTCAATCTCATGCAAAGTCTCTGAACAGGAGCAAAATGCAGACAAACTTTCTGCCAAGCCATAACACACATCATATGGAATCCAATAACCAATGCAATCCTTCTTCCCAGCACAAAGCTCCTGAGTCTGGTCTTTACTGACATGCTATCAGCCTTCTGGTCTCCTGATTGCTAACCAGAATCTCCCCTACAGAACAGCCTAAACTGTTCCAGCTCTATGCATTCAAGCAACATCTCTGAACCTTTCCAAGCTTTTCCCACAAACCATTTCCAAAGGCTCTTGAACTATGTGGTCAGGTACAGTCACAACAACAACCCCACTTCTCTGGTACCAAATTCTGTCTTAGTTACTTTTTTCTCATTGTTGAGACAAAATACCTAACACCCAAAATTAGGGAAGGAAAGGTTTATTTCTTACAATTTTGGAGGTTTTAGTCCATACACAGCTGGCTCCAAGACAGGGTGGTATGACAGGGCTGCCATTCTTGGCTAATGCAAACAGCAAGAGCAAACAGAGCAAAAGAGAAAAGACATGCCTTATTCCCACCCTTACATTGTATGTCATCACCACCCTTGGGTGAATGCAGCACTCACATTGCCAATCCCAGCATTAGACAACAAACCAATCATAAATGCTAGATTCAGCGCCATCCATGATTGCATGAGGCTTTGGGTAGCCATCTGAACACAAACTATAACATTAAATATCTTTTTATTTTCTTTACAAATCAAGTATAGATCTGGGCACATTAAGGATACAGAATAAGTCTCGTTAACCATACATAACAAGTGCATCTGCTTTCTTTAATTTCTGCCCCTTGGGTCAGTATGATGGCAAGAACAAGACATAGAACTTCTCCAGGATATTTGCATCTTTGAAACTCTTGTCTCAGAGGATATATTTTCTGTGATGGTCAGTAAGTTATAATTTTGCTCCTAATGCAGGTCTGTCACTGGCCAAGCAACACATATTTGAGAAACTTGAAATAAACTAATTATAAAGGCATATAGAATATCAATATGTATATGTAAACAAAGATTTATTCTATGATGTCTAAATGATCATTCTACTCAAAATTGCTGCTTCTCTTGCTGTTATATTTCTTTCTCTCCCTTTTTCATTTCCCTGGTGTTTATCACTGCCTAAAATAATGTTTGATTCACTGATTTTTAAATATCCATCATTTGTTCCCACACGAATGTAAGGTGCAAGAGGGCTGAAGTTTTTGTTTCTTTGTATCCTCAACACTGAGGAAAAGCTGTGGTACATAGGCACTCAATGAATATTTCCTTAATATTCATTAATATTAATGAATATTAATAAA
The DNA here is from genome assembly GCA_004027455.1 of Hydrochoerus hydrochaeris. Classification (NCBI taxonomy): domain Eukaryota; kingdom Metazoa; phylum Chordata; class Mammalia; order Rodentia; family Hydrochaeridae; genus Hydrochoerus; species Hydrochoerus hydrochaeris. The sequence continues at coordinate 59,452 of PVLA01002666.1, forward strand.
AGAAGCAGAGCATATAAGTGGAAGGGGCATGGAGCCCATAGGCTTAGCATCTAGTCATGGTTCTTCCAATAAATACCATTTATATTTTTAGGTCTCTTGTTTTCCAACCTATATAGTATAAGAAATGAGGTATGTGAGGTACAGATGCATTAAAAAAAATTTTTAAACACTACATTGAAGAGAGTACTGAAGCTAGAAAACTGTAAAAACATTCTTGTTGTCAGGTTTTCTAAAATTTTCTGTCGTATCAGTTTTTGATTTATAATAGGCTAGGAAAAAACATGTCTTGGAGTAAGATAGATTTATGGGTCCTCCTTTAGGTCTACTTTTCCCTTGCTGTGTGACTTTGGTTGAATTACTCACCCTCCCTGGAGAAGAATTTCTTCTGTAAAATGGAGATGAATAATCTGCATTGTTGCTATAAAATGTTTAAAAGTATAAAACGTAGTACAACTATCAATTATTACTGGTACAGATCTGTGGAAAGCCAGAGAATTGCCTTAGGTCTGGGTGTCTTGAACCATCAATAGTGATGAACTAATTGGTTTTATTTGCTAATCTATTACATACTGATGACTTTAGAAAGTATTATAAAATGAATTTCTAGAAAAATGAAATGAAAAACTAAGATAAGCTCCAATTTTATATTTTACGTTTAATAGACAAATATTTATTTTTTAAATTTCTGTAAACATTACTAAATTAGCTGGTCATGGATGGGCACTGAACTTAGATGACCTCTGATGGTTCTTCTTGCTCTGCTACAGCAACAAATGAATGACTGAGCAGAAAGATTCACTTATGTTTTTTTCTTAGCTTAACAGTTTTGATTTTTCCTTATATACATATTTCAAAAGAGTGATTGACTTAGATGATAAAATTTGTAAGAATCAAGTAAATTGAACTAATGATCAAAAAAGCATTTATAAATTTTCTAGACAGTCCATTTGTCTCTTAGTTTTAGAATTCATTTTCACACAGCACCAACAATGAAATAATAATCTGTTAAATCTGAGTGTGAGAATGTCCTTGAGTTCAACTATTTACCTTCTCATTTGTTTTTTTACTACTCTACAAAAGATAACTGAGGTGGAATGGAAAAAGAGAGTAGAATTTAATTTTATAAATTTGCCAAAATACTTGTCACCATAAAATGTTGGTTGGAAACATTCAGAAAAATAATCAGTCTGAATGATAATCAACTTCCTTGTCCAGATTCATGACATAGCACATAGAACTCTGAGATTTAACATTCATACTTGAAAATATGCTATCATGGTGTTTTGTATATTGCTACATTAATGTATGAATCATAGCAAATATATGATTTCTGTCAATTGAAACTGAATAGTAAAAGAAAGTGTTAAGTATAGAAAAATATGTAAGGATTTGTTGGCAACTTTAGAAAATGCAGTCTCTCACCTGCTTCCAGCAAGAAAACAAAAGCAGTTGGAAATGTGGGAGTATCTTTATGTCTGATTGTGCTTTGACAGTCTTCTTTTTCCTGAAACATTCCAGTCTTAGGTAAATTTTTGTTCATTCATTGAATTTTATCTCTCCTGTGAGGTCTGACTCATTAACCACAGCAGAACATATTCCACATCAGTTGCCACATATTTGCTTTGAAGCTTTGAAGATTTGAGTCTTAGCTCTATTCTTCCCACATCTCTTGCCGATGCTCCACCTAACACGTTATCTTTGAGAGTGAAGAGTAAATGCCATTTATGCCTCATTCCAGAGACTAGACATGTCTAACACAAGGATTGTTCCTTTCATTTTGTATTCCTCCTTTAAATGTTAACAAATAATTGTTTCTTGGCCATTTGGCTAAGATCAAGTGTAAAAGTTAGCATATAAATCATTTCATTCATTCATTCATTCATTCATTCATTCATCTGTGCTCTGTTTTTCATCTGCCCAACAATCTAATATCTACTTCTATTGAATTCTTACATGAGCCATGACTTTCCTTTCTGCTTATTTAAATAGTTAGAGCACTTTTAAAATGTGTAACCTACAGATTGTCTGCAGCAAAATCAAATTCAGATCTTGTTAAATGTAGGTTCCCAGGTTCCACATCCCACCTATAGGATATTGGATAATCATAATTTTGCGATGCTTTACATCCATTCTATCCAGATGGTCCATGGTCTGCCCAGTGAAATTGTAGAATAAGAAAAATGATCATCTTTTTTGACAAACTCTCTGTTGGTTCAGTGACATTTAACTATTGCTATTTCTTTGGGATATAGTTAACAATGGTCTGCCATTGGTTAGAAGAATGTTCTTTATTCAGAGAATGGCTGCCTATGTCTCCCATCATTCTGCACAGGGATGGAGCTAAACCATGGGAAATAGCACATCTGTCCAGCACTTGCTATGAAATAGGAGCTGTCAGAAAAAGAGCTAGAATAATGGGTGACATATTAGCACTATTGGCTAAAGCCCAGGCCACTTAGATCCATTTTGGATTATCTGTAAGAAATGTCAGTTGTTTCTGCAAGTATTTAAGTCTCTTCAGTGTATTGAAATGCTCTAATCTCTTTAGAAAAAATCTCTCTGGATGGGACAATTCGATGACTTTCTTTTAAATGGAGCATGCTTCAGGCTTCTCAACAAGGACAGTGTTAAGCACTATTTTTACTTCTACTTTACTCAGATAATCCACGCTTCCCATCTTTAGTCAGTGAAAGTAAAATGAGAACCAAAATGGATTCTTAGAAAATTGGCCATGAAAAGGTTCTCATTTTTGCCTAGAAGGAAAAGGGAAAAAGATTTCTAAGCTTAGAACTTTTTTCTTTCTTCTTTCTTTTCTCTTTAATTCTTTCTGCTGCTCTAGCTCTTTGTCCCTGCAGTGAGACAAATGAATATAAAGGACAAATCTATACTAAAAAAACTTTAGAAGATTTAAGCATAATAAATGCTAAGTCTTTGGGATAAGGAAAATTATGTCCCTATATAATGCTCTGCAGAATAGAATGTATTATGGGAAATGCAAAAAGTGGATGGAATGAGAAAAGTCACACTAAAGTCATTGTATCTGCAAAGTCTGAATCAGGAACAAAACTCAGATAGTAAAAAATATCTTCATTAAAAGATTTAGAGATTTGTCTCTTAGTAGAATGTGAAAATTCATGTTTTAACTATTTCAGAAAGGTTTCTAGATGTATTTGTGAGTAATTATACAAAGTATGTTTTGAATTTTAAAAAGAATATGGGACCAATTCCTAATAACAATTCCTAGAACATAGTCACTCAGAAAATGTAAAAAAAAAAGTTCATTGCATATAAATTTAAAATAATTTTAAGTAGAGGCTTGTAAACAATGAGGGAACTAAAAGTCCCATAAATATACCAAAATATTTTCCTTAAATACCCTTTATGACTAAGAAAACTACTTTTACAAAAACCAATTGAGAAATCTGGGCATTTAAGGAAATGTAAAATATAATTTAAATATCTAAATGGAATAAAGCAGCATTATGCTTTTACTCATTTCAGAGTCTAATGTGGGTAAGAATGTAGGGGAGAGAGGGGCTGACAGTTTATTGTTGTTTAGAAAAATCAGGATCCATTAAGATAAACTTTTTACTCAGCAGTTAGCCTGTGCGAGGCACCCTCTGAGGGCTTATGGAGCAGGGAAAGGCAGGAATGCCTTATCACACTGAGGTTATATTCTAGTAGGGCCTAACAAGAAGCATATGAAGGCAAACAAATATTTCAAATATAGAGAAATACAATGACAAAAATAAGTAACAACAGAAATGAAACAAAATTACAGCTGGAAATAGTGTGAGTAACAACTGGAAATGGGGTGACTGTTCATTATCAAGATTCATTAAAGCTGTCTGTAGACTCGACAATTTGTTCAGAGACCTAAATAAAGTTGCCATACTACTTTGGAGAAGGCTAGAAAGTGTGGACAGGAAATCTTAGAATAAAAAACAGGAATGAGAAAATTGTATTTCATAGGTAGAGTTTCTGAGATGGCTAGAACAGAGAAGGGCATGAAGAGATGGCAGACAAAGTCAGAAGGTCTGGGTTGGATGGTAGAGGTATCAGTTGTTACCCTACTCACTCTCCTTTCTCTTTACAGAACTGAATTTGTGTGTAGAGGTAATGTGCTGGGCTAAAACAAACACTTGTTCTTGTTGTGGTACAAAAGCTTTGTGACATTGTTCTGGTCAATGAGATGAAGGCTACAAGGAGCATGTCTTGAAATACAATTAGTTGTATTTAGTTGGCGTGCAGTACTTTCATTCTTTGCTTTTGCTCTTTCCTGGAAGGAATATTGACATGTGTCTGGAGATAAAGCAGCCATTTTGTTATGACAAGGACAAAAGCTGCGTAGCAAAGCCGGCAGAGAAAATCTGGTTTCATACTGACAGTTAAACAGCTGTAACAGTCTTATACTGCCAACATCTAGATTTCTTGTGATAGGAGAAAAAAAAATAAACTCTTATTTAATGGTAGTGAGTTTAAATCTTTTCTTGTTTGGGTGTTAAAAAGTCAGCCATGATTCTGAATTGTGCAGCTGACAGTGTAAGTGGTCAAGAGCTAGCTCACGTAGGGCTTATTTTCTATGCTAGAGATTTTTGCATTTTATTCTATTGTAACAGGAAGCAAGTAAGAGTTTGAAGTAAAAGACTGATATAATCTAGTTTATTCTTGGAGGGTATTCTGGCTTCTGTGTGTAAATTAGCTTACAGAAAGGTAGCATGGAAACTGAGAACAGTTATAAGGCTGTTGTTGCAAGAGACAATTTCATTCCATTTGTTTTACCACAAATAATTTAGTATAGTTAAGCTTTCAAAAGTTAGATACTCTTGTAGTAATGTTTGGCAGTCTGTTGGACAAGTTTTATGTGTCTGAGAATATAGGATTGAGGGGTTACTCTTTGAAACAAATACTTCCAGGCTCTTGTCAGCAGTACAAGGCATCTCTTTTTAGCTTGCAGATGTTTAACTAGAGAGGAGAGTTAATTAGTGCTTATGTACTCTTGTTTCCCTGCCCATTCTGGCTTAATCTCATCATTGTAAATCTTCCTCCACGTTGGTTTTTTTCTTCATCTTGTTTCCTTTTCTAGGACCACTGAAACTTTAGCTAGAGCTGTCAGCCAAACTAATTGAAAGTCTCTTGCCTTAAAAATAGAAGACTTAGAAAATTGATTGAATTGGGTTTCTTAACTGCCTTTGAATTGTTACTAGCTTTGGAAGTAAAATAAGGACCAAGGTAAAATGTTATCTCACCACCTATGGATTAATAAATTGTTTTTTCATATATATCTAGCCTACAGAGAAAAAGAAATATTTTCTTGAAAGTAGGATCTTTATTAGTTTATTATTAAGCAGAACAGAAGCAAAATTTTATTGGAACAATTTTTCACACATAAGTACCTACAATGATATGATCACAAAGTATGGTGAATATTTAAAGTTTAAAAATTATTATAGGAAAAAATACCTTGCCATTAATCCCAGCAGAATACTCTTCTTCATTTTGAATACACTATCTCATCATTCTTACCATTTTTTAAAGAAGTTTCACTGTTATGCCTCTCAATGTCCTGAACCAGTTCAAAATCTTTACTTTTCATGGTCATTTTGACTTTGGGAAAGAGGCAGAAGTCATATAGTGTGGAGAATAAGGTGGATAAAGACACATTATAATTTTTTTATTTGACAGAAATTTCTGTACACATTTTGAATGGATTAAGGTTAGTTAGGCAACCATAACAGCACAACTGAAGGCACTTACAAAAGATTTTCAGAAATCCTTCAGAAAGTAGCAAAAACAAGGGGAATATTCAAAATGAGGTAGAATATTATGGGAGAATAATGGCAATGTGTCTTTTATTGCAATACCTTTTTTAAATTTAAATTTTCACCATAGTTTGTCATCAGGCCTTGTAATTATAAATGTTTTATTCAGGATAAGAAAAAAGTAATCTATGTAAGAAAAATATATATGTGAAATATAAAAATATACCATATGCTGCATTAAAATATTTTAAAAATGTGCACCCATGTTTATAGCACCACAGTTTATAATAGCTAAATATTTGAACCAACCCAAATGCCCATCAACTGAGGAATGGTTAAAAAAGGTGTGGTATTTTTATGCAATGGAGTATTACTTAGCTATAAAGAAGGATAAACTTGAGGCTTTTATGGGTAAATAGATGCAGCGTGAGACCATACTTGTAAGTAGGACAAATCAGACTCATGTGTAAATATCATATTGTTTCCCTAAGGTAAAAAACAGAGTAAATAAGATCCAAAATTTACAATAGATAGTGTAAAAGTGAAAAGGAAAGAAAGTGCTCAAAAGGAAACAACAACTGGGTTAGGGGAAAGGGGAAAAGAAAGAAGGGAAAAGATACACACAGACACACACACACATATATAATATAGATAACTATACTACTAAAATCTGTTCATCAAAAAGAACAGTTTGTGCTTTCATTGTTCAATTGTTTGATCATTTTTTTCATGCTATACCTTGTAATATGAACAACTATTTTGAAGATAACAATATGCAATATATTAACCAGTGTTAACCTGCTATTATTTCATTTTGAAATTCAGTATCATCGTTTTTATTCTTTTTTGTTTTAAAAAAATGTAAAGTAGAAAAAATGATTTGCGCACACTTGTTATACACTGTAGAGATCCAATAAATAGCTCCAAAACATTTTAGTTATAATTGAGAACTATATTTTTCTCTTTATGTCTGAGAAAAAATCTTTTGCTTCATCTAGTCAAATGCTGAAAAAAGTAAGAGGATTTGAGCTTAAGCAAGATATTTAACTTTTCATAATACTCTTTTGAATAAATGGAGTAATGTGCCGCAAAAGAAGGTAAATTTTAATTAGAGTATTAAGATTATTGAATACAGATCTAAAGGAAGTTCTCTAAGTGGTCAGGCAATGATTCCAGATGGGATCTTTAGCAAGGCTCACCATCCATGTTGGGCTACCAAGGATGGTCCTTTAAGATGCCTATACCTCAGAAAGTGACTTTCGAACTGAATAGCTATATGAGATCATTGGTTACTGTACTGGACAGGATGGATTAAGACTGGGAAAATGTGGCCAGAAAAGCTAGATTGAGCAATGGTGGTTGAAGGACATTTGATAGATGGTGTGCATTTTAGGGATCATTTATTGAAACAAGAACAATTTCTTTCTTTCTTTCTTTCTTTCTTTCTTTCTTTCTTTCTTATTTTTTTTAAGACAAGGTCTCATTATGTAGTTCAGGGTAACCATGAATTCACCATGTACCCTAGATTGGCCTCAAACTTGTGATAATCCTCTCGCTTTAGCCTCCCAAGTGCTGGGATTGTAGGTGTATGCCACCATACCTTGCTTCAGCTGAGCAAAATTTGAATAACATTAAAGCATGTATAAACCATTGTGTATATGGAGGGTATTCAAAAGCAAATAAAGCTGTACATCTACTTACTGATCTTATCATTCACTAGAAAAGCCAACTAGAACACAAGTATATAAATCATTAATACCGGTATTACAATACGGTCTGTTTTACGGGGACTCAGGAGAGGAAATGAATGCCAAACCATAGACATGAGAAGGCTTTGTGAAAGAGCTGGGCATGAACAATAGTAGTCAGATTTAGAGACTGAGAATAGCATTTGGCTGGGAAAAGGTGCAGGGTTGGAAAAGTGCAAGAGCAAAGCAAAGAGGGCTTTCAACCCTCAAGCTCCTTACTACCTTATGATCTTATCTTTTTTCTTCCACGTTTTCTCCCCAAATAAATAATTTTTTGTTATACTAAAAAAAAAGCAATGAAAGGAAAGGATACATATCAGATATGTGTACTAGAAGATGCAGATGGAAGAAAAGCTAATGTCACAAAAAATTTTGACTTCTTGTTCTGCAGACAATTAAACGAATGTTGGAACCTGTTATATCAGACCTGTGTTTTTGTTGGAGCACATATGCATGGGAAGGATCCACTATTAGTGAGGTAACCTTGAAGTTAGAAACCATGCACAGCAAGTGAAGCTTACTAGAGAGGAGGCCAAATGAGAGACCAGGTTGGCTTCCTTTGTAAATCTGCAGAGTTGTAACAAAGGGATGAGAACTATGTAGCATTAGAGGCTGAAGAAGAGTTGCAAATATATGCAGGCATATTTGGACCAATAAAAGGAGTCATTTCCTAATAATGAGAGCTTCTATGAATGGAACAGAAAAGCTGTACAATAGTGAGTAAGCCATTGAGCACCTTAAGATTTTGTTGTTGTAATGCTATAGAAAAAGGTGCAATTGATTTCTAGATTTGAAGATGTTGAGGATTGCTCAAAACAGAGAAAGAAAGGACTAAAAATTGTTCTCTTTTAATTTTATCAAGAATATTAAACACACTCCACCATTCTGCCTTTTATGACTATCATTTATAACAAGAAAGACTTTTTCAATACTCCTCACTAACCAGACAGGAAGGACATAATTTTTAAATAAAAAATAGTTCATTTCTGGTCAAAGTAATTTTGCCACATACCTTCCCCCACCTGTCCCATGATGTGAACTGTGAATCTTTGAGAACTTCAGTCTCCCTCTTTTCCTCTGCAGCCTGGCCAATACTAAGTAGTGATATTTAAATTGCAATAATAATTCATATTTGTTTAACTCTGATAGGCAGCTAATGTAGTACAGAAGTTAAAATAATTATTATATCTTACATTTAGAATGGGAAAATCATCACTGTAGAAACTGTATCACCTAAACAGCCAGAAAATTGACCAAAGAATTATAGAAAGGAGCTGGTGGTCCAGGTACAGTATTCTGTAATAGTACAACAAATATTAGTTACTGAACCTCCCGAAATAATAAAAAGAGAAATATGAGCCACAAATAGTTATCATAAAGGGCAAAACTTTTCATTTCTTTATTATCATAAATCACGAAGCTTCATTGATGCATATTTTATCACAGGACTCTTGCCATATGTGATCTAAAGTTTCTAAGCATATCCCTAGGGACTACAGTACTGATACAGATAATCAAAAATTCCTTTTATACTCCTCTCAACACTACCACTGCTCAGATTGAAATTAGCATCTTTTACAATGCAATATCAGTTGCTGTCACAAACTGACATGACAGCTGGAAAGAGGGGCCTGTTTATCCAGTTATTCTTCATGTCTTGAGTTCATTATGGTTTATTAAGATGTGTACTGTCAATTCCTGAATGGAGAGACACTGAATTTTTACAGAGTGATTATCATTTGAATAGAGGCATCCAGAAGCTTTTGACTAAGGAGGGGTAAGAGTGATGAAGGCCAAGGATCAGAAACATTGTTCTATTAAACATATTCTTGAAACCTTATTCTCCCATTTATTATCTCAAAACATGTCTTCTAACATGGCTTTTTCACATTCTCATAGTTTGAAACATTACTCACCATTGTAAAATTACTGGAGGGAAAGTCGGCAATTGTGACTCCACATGTGTTGAGTAATTACCATGTGACTCATACTGTGCTGTATATTTCTATAGGTTGTTTCATGACATCAATCTTGTGACATAGATAGTAGGATTATGTTTTAAAGCAAGATGTCACTTGACTAAAGTTTACACAGCTTATGCACAGATTTAGGCATTCTAAAGGTGCTGCATTTCTAACTACCATGATACTGTACCATCTTCTGAAGATATTTGCAGCCACCATTTATTGTGTGTTTCCATCATGCTAACTAATGGTGGTACAAAATGCCTTCTGACAATCAAATGTAAGACCTTCAGCATTAGCATTATTACACATATTTTTCAAATGAACAAACTTATTCAGAAATTTAAGCTCAGAAGCATGATTTAAAACCAACCAGACTCCAACATCTGTGGGTTTAATTCCAATCCAGTGGTTCAGTAGCTTAGCCTAAGATTGGGAGAGTGATTCTCATATTCATAGAAAATAAGATGGCTTACAGCAATGGTTCTTAATGTCATCCTGGCATTAGCAACATCTGATGCCTGAGACAATGTATTTAATCATTACACAATGAGTTTGCATTTTACTTTTTTATTAAAATGAAATTACTGACAATTATTTGGTGTACTCCCTCCTTTCATACCTAGCACTACCAAGCCAGAAGAATCATAAACATGAAGATGCTCCTTACTGGTGAAGAAAAGTTTGTGAGTTATGTGAAAGACCAGAAGATGCTCATGAGTCTCCTTTATCTTCCTGGGCACACAAGAAATATTTCCCGGTCTCTTATGCCTTTAGCTTAAGGCCACATGGCAGGGGTCTGGCTAATGAGAGGCCTTTTAATTAACTACCAAACCTTCTGAAAGATCTTCTGCCATTTATGTCTTCATTCCTCTCTGAGGAAATATTAAGTAGCATTCACCAGGGAGCAGTAATCTGGATTTCTGAATCACCATTCAGAGGAAAAGACCTCAGAAAAATCACAGTGTGAAGTTGAATATGTTGCGAGCAAGAACTACACCATTGAAAATTGGTGTTTTTGTTATAGCAACTAGCATTTATTACTCTAACATGTTGGCAGTTATATCAGTCAGTTCTTTCTAGAAAAACATTTAATGCAAGATATACAAATATTTAAAAATTTACAACATTGGCTTACAATGGCCAACCAGAGTCAACTGTAGAAGAGTACAAAAGGTTTGTCTTACAGCTGGAGATCCAAAGGATCCAGTTGAAGGTGTGGACTCAGTGCAGTGTCCCATGTGAGTCTGTATCTGGAAGCTGAATGATCTGCCATGGAAGACTGAAGAGTCTGAGCTGGAACTCTAGAGATGATGCCCAAGGTGAAGGCAAAGAGGAATTTCTCTTAAAAAATAAACAAGTCTCCTTTCTTCCCTCCCTCTTTATACCATTCAGGTGACAAGCTGTCCTAGGTTGGGTGTTCTATTTTCAGTACTTCCCAGAGAAAGTTCCCAATTCCCTCAGAGAACTTGCCGATCCAATTTAGTTGGGCATTTCTTACTCAAGTTGACACAATCAGTTAACAATCACAGCAGTACATGTGTCAGCCCTGTGTATGGTAATGCCATTGAACTCTCCCTTGCATCCTTTCTGTTTCCAATATGTAATCTTTGGATCAAGAATGGAATCTTGCTTGAATCCATCTGCATAACTATCTTGACATATCAATTCAAAACCATTGAGTCCCCAGTCTTTGAACCAAGGAGATATTAGGTCTCATTAGAGAGATATTAGGTCTCATTAGAAAGTTAAATGTCTTTTTTTTTTTTGGTAATTTTTATTTTAGCGAGAATAAAACCAAGCTATGCTAGCAAGAAGAGAATGGAGGCTTGCAGCAATAATTTTATGACAGAAATATAAATAAAAATGATGAAGAATATAAAGCAATAAAATGAGGTAAAAAAACAGTCTTTATATACTGCTGAAGAATATTGACTAAGTGACATAAAATTCAGTGTCCCCAAAACAGTACATAAGTACTTTGACAGGGAAAGGGGCATATGGTTATACTTCAATAACTGTGGAATGAAGTTCTTAGAGTCTAGGCTAAGGTTGGTCAACTATCATGTGGTTGCTGGAAAAGACACTCCAACTTGGTGGACTCAAAACAACATTCTTTAGTGCTTCATCAATCTAAATATAACACATATAGTAACTGATAAGCTTTATGGGTTGAAATGCCACCTGTGCCTTAATTCTTTAGCTACCCATTTAAATCTTTAGCTTATGTTTATTTGAGAAGGTATCAACCAAATTATATTGTGACAAGCTCCAGTATGAGATAGATCAAAGTATCCAATTGTGATACTGTTACTTTCTTCTTCTTTCACATGTATAAGACAATTTAGGAGTTTATATACTCTTTGGACTCATGCATGATGTTGCTGCAGTTGGTCTCTTAATATTCATTTAGAAAGAGATGGCTTGAATAAATATGTTCTGATTCTCAGTGTAGAACTAGGTGTTGAATCTGTAGATATCCAGGAAAAAATAATTGTCACTGTGCTCTGTGGGAATGAGTCTTTAAAAAGTACATGACAACAACAATAAAAAGAGCTTATTTCTCTTCAAGGCAAAAACAGAATGCGATCATTATGGAATTCATAGGAAATATTCATCAAGAAGTAAAATTCCTTTTTAATTAGCCTCTTTCCTAAATATCTCATATTTATACATTACAAACTGGAAAGACAGTGACCCTCAGTCAGAGAATAATCATGCTACAGACTTAATTTGTAAGTGTTTGAAACTGCTAACAGTGAACATATTCCTCTATTTTTTCCTGGGAAAGCAAAACTCTCTAGAGCCTAAAGTTGCCCTGTTTACTTTGGATTTGGGTTGGATTTGCTAGAAAGAGGCAGATGGTGAAAGTCAAACAGAAGATTTTTAGCTAGTAGGGCACAGAGAACAGATTGGCCAAAATACCATTCTAACACATAGAGTTTAGAAGTGGAGACTGGTTAGTTGTTCTGGTAATTCCGACGTTTCCAACAGTCACACAGAAAGAGACCACTGAAAAAGAGGAAACATTTCAGTGTTTTGCAGTCTTCAATTTTAAAAGCATAGCATACATACAGTTTAAGAATAAATTTGTTGGGAGGAGTTAAAGATGGCTGATCAGTGAGCAACAAAACACAGAGCCTCCCGGGGAGAAACAATCATATGCCAGAATAAAGCATCCTGGAGAGATCCAGACAGAGGGAGATGGATCCTCTTGACACAGGAAGAAATTAAAATGAAAAAAGCTCATCAAACACGTAGTCTCAGGGTTACAATTGGAACAGATAAAATTAGTGGACACTGCACTTTCACTGTGACCTGCCGGGCCACTCAGACTCATGCCCGCTGTGACTTATGGGAGCCACAGCCACGCTGAAGCCGGGGGTTGGTGAGCCCAATGGAGAACAGAGCCAGCGAAGGGACCTTCACTAATCCATGGTCAGTGCTGGGAATAAGACTCCCCCATGGGAAAGGCACGACCAAATGGACAACATGTTGGAATCGGGCAGGAGGAGCCTGAACTAGGAACAACAGTGACTTCAGTTGGTTGCTCCTTCCCCAGAGCAGATTCATGGGATTTGCTTGGCCTGGGTCACGCCCCTGGCCAGGACCCAATAAGCCATTCCAAACTGATTCCCTATGCCTAGCACACACTAACCTGGTGAAAGCCCTTGAAGTTTCACTGGCCTGGTAGGGAGGGGCCAGCATATGCAGCCCCTGCTTACACCTCAGTGACAAGAGCAAACAGGAGAGGGCAGAAATCCTTACCAGCATGCTTCAGAAGAACCATAACCAACAAGGAAGGTACTGAGACTTCCACTATACACCTGTATGGAAGAAACCAAAACCATGACAAGAGAGAGAAACAAGAAAAAGCACCCAACCCAAAACCCTGAGAACACTGATCCAGGAGAGGGAAAAACAAAAGAGACTGAGAGGAGCAAACATGCAACATCAGACACGGCTTCAATGGACATTAAGAGATATCTCCAGGACCTTGTAGATGAGCTCAAAACTGAAATATTAAATCAGGTAAAGCAAGATATAAGTAGATTAATAAAAGAAATGCTAAGTGCCTCTTAAGAAGACACAGGTGGAAGAAGGGAGGAACACACAAAAAAGGAGAGAAACATTCAATAAAGACTATAAAGAAAATCTAGAATACATGAAGCAGATTCAAAGAGATTACCAGGAAATTAAAAGCTCCATTGAAAGCTGGCAAAACTCCTTAAAAGAAACTAAGAATAGACTATCAAAATTGAAGACAAGTTTGCAATGTGTGATCATGAAAGGAAAGATCTCTTAAAAATAACAAGGAAACAGGCAGCAGCAATACAAAGGCTAGAAGACAACAAGAGAATCTATAATTTCAGAATAAGAAATGTGAACAAAGAAGCAGGAATACATACAGGCAAATTACAAAGGCTATTCATGGAAATAATTAAGGAAGACTTCCCAAGCATGGGAAAAGAAAATGACATTCGGTTGTGTGAGGCATACAGAACTCCAGCTACCTACAACCCAAACAGATCTATACCCAGACATATAATAATCAAGATACCAGAAATTCAATATAAAAACAGAATATTAAAAGCCATCAGAGAAAAGAAACAGATTACCTATAAAGGTAAGCCCATCAGAATCACAGCTGACTTCTCAGCACAGACCATCAGATTGAGAAGAGCTTGGAGTGAAGTATTCCAAGCCCTGAAAGAAAATAACTTCCAGCCCAGATTGATGTATGCTGCAAAACTGTCACTAGAAATTAATGGAGAAACAAGATGCTTCCATGACAAAGAGGAACTGGGGGAGTTTGTGACCACCAATCCAACCCTACAGAGAATGCTGAAGGACATTCTAGAGAGAGAAAAAAAAATACCAGGACTTGAGGAACAGTGGCAGAAAGTGCCACTCTGAGTGGGGCAGGCGGTAGAATGAAGGAGAAACCTAGACAAACAAAGGCAGAAAAATAGCATAGCAGAAATGAGGCAGAGAAGGATAACTAGAAACTAACATAGATGGCCTTGATATGCTATATTGTTAATAGTGCACCAGGATTTAAAACCCACATTACTCACACCACTCTTCTTAGACATATTATATTCTGTTCCAGTCATTCTACCTGTACTAGATTTGAGGGCACAGACAGTAATCCTGAAAACAGGATATAGTACGGTAATCATCCTTAATTTCCTATTAACTTAATCTGAAGCTCTGTACAATTTACATTGTTTTACCATGATTGATCATTACCAAATCTGGTTTGTTAGATTGCTGTTTTGTATTGATACATTTTATTCAAAGCTGTTATGATTGATAGTATCAAGTCTGAGAGTATAGGCAACTACACTGAAGGTGACAAGATTCACTAGAATATCCACTCTGGTTTGATTATTATCTGCCTTTGAAGTTTTATACTGTCTACAATGTTTTATTTTTACTAATAGTGTTATGTACTTCTATATTCAATTATACTGCTATATTAAATTATGCCTGATGATATAGACAATTCTATTGAAGATAATGAGAAAACATAGTAACCATTGTAGATCACCTTGTACTGTGGTTTTATACAACTTTTTGGTTTCATGTTTTTATAGGAATTTGTTTTGTTTTGTCTTGCTATGATTTGTTTTTCCCTCTAATACAGAAAGGATAGAAATACATGTAGAGACTCATGCATGCATAGCTGTTTACAGTCTCACTGTTTGACTATCTACTTTGTATGCTTTAATTTTGTAAGTTGAGCAACTATTTCTAAGAATACAATATGTAATTTATCAACTAGTGATTTCTTACTGTTTATCTTTTTTTGTTTTTTGAAATTCTATATTATTTCTACCCTTTTCATGTATTTTTCTCTTTAAATAAAATAAGAAAATAAAGAAATTTGTTTCCTCCAGTGCATCATAAAGGTACACGTAGATTCCAAGGAATTAAAAGAAAATGCAGTTACAGTATTCATAGTTTTAAAAAGCTAAACACATTCCTCTTTTCCACACAATCCTGCTTTACTGGCTTCTCTCAACGCTCTTCTTCAGTCTAGTTAAGCTTTGTTTCCATTTCACTTCTGACTTTTCATCCCCTCCTTCCTGAAAAGGTGACAATGGGAATTTTTTTGTGTTTGTGTCTATGAGTATATAAGTGGCTGACTGACAAGAATGTGGACTCAATATAGTCCCAGTACTGTGCTGACACATTAGAATGTCACTGTGAAGTGTTGAGGCATTCATGTGCCCCCACCATTTGGAGTGAAAAACTGTGCTTTGAAGAATATTAGTCTCTGCTTTGACTCAGTTGTGCAGAGAGAAAATGTATGACAGCCATCACTGATGACAAGAGCAGCAAGCTCCACGCTTTAGTGTAATTTAATATGAGGAGAACATCAAGGTCTTGAAAGTGAGGAAGGGAAATTTAGAGATAATTGTTCTTAATTCTCATTCAGAAAGAGAATTTTTGTATTATGTTTTGGAAGAGAGGATCAGAGATAGTTTAAAATAAGTGTAGTTTCCTCAAGAATTGGTATTGAGATGAATAAGCCAGTGGCAGAAGCAATCCCTAAGAGTGGATGAGTAATGAAAGTGATTTTTTTGTGTGTGCAAAGAATTGTATTTCCACTTAAGAACAGCAAGTGAGAGTCCAAATGTTCCAGTGGACCAAATACACTATATAATCATGCATGTAGCTAGCTCTGAAAACATAAAATATAAGAGAATCTGAAATTTGGAAAGACAATTTTTTTTTACACCCAGAAGATATTGATTTTTTATAATCATCAATGAAGGACATGTCTCTTGAGTTGTTTAAGTACTCAGTACACTGAAGTGTGACAATGAAGAGTATTTGGCCAAAATTACCTTGTGAGTTTTAAGAAAACATTAGTAACATGTTCATCCGAAAAAGAATAGTTTTTGAAGTCTGTAAAGTTCTATACACATGGAGTTTCTGCTTCTAACTTAAATGGAGAAAATTCCAGGACATCTTGGAGGTTGTTGTGTAAAGAAAAGGGAGACAAATGATAGCATATAATGGGGCTGCTCCAAGGAAATTTTTTTCAAGTTTATTGACAGAAGTTTATCTTCTTAATTATCACTCTGTTGACAGTTATTTACTTTGCATATGAGATTCCTTGGAAATAATTCATTCTCAAATTTTCTCTAGGTTGACAGAAATGTGTAACAGAGATAATGTTTCTGTTGTGTTTTTGAAAGGGGTAAACAGTTTAGGGTCTTTAGGACTTGGGTTGTAACACCAACATTTGTTACTGTGGCAGAAACTTCTGTGGTTAACCCTTCTTTCTTTGGCTATCACTGGCTCTCTCAGATTCACACATTTATATAATTGCAGAAGTTCTAAAAGGTAACAGAAAATAAGAACAAGAATACCACTAAGGGACAATTGTGTTCTCTGATACACGTAGCAGAAGGTAAGCCTAGCACTGGTTGGTGAGTCTGCCCATAGCAGTCCAGATTGACCTGCGTGAAAGAGCTGTGGTATGAGAACAGGGGGAACAAGAACAGTTTTCAAGCTTGGGTACCTAGGTTTGACTTGTGAGACTTTCTTACCAATTGGAAAAATGAATTGCTAGATTCCAGGCTCACTTATACTCAATTCAAACACCAAAAACACTTCCCCAGTCAATTATAAAATTCTTTTGAATAATTTACAATTTCACATAATTCTGACCTGTTCTGTCCTCTCAATTAGTGTAGATAATGATTATTGAATTAAACTATTCAATTAACCTCATAGCTACCTAGAATTCTTTTTTTTTTTTTTTTGGTCAAATTGCAAAGAGAAACATGTATGTCAGACTTGTATTTTGTTTTAGTATTTTTACGTTCCTTAAAAAATTTCTACTTATACTCATAAATAAAGAATACTTGTCAGAAGTTACATTTTTCAGTTTTTTTAAAAACATTTTTTTCTGGGCTTCTTCCATAAATTGTTTCTTGTTCAATATGGCTGTGACTTTTCAGTGCAGTTACTTATTTTTGATGCCTTTTGTTTGTCTTAACTATTTCCTTTACTCAGTACCATATGTACACCAAGTTTTCTTTTATTTCAGAGATGCAAGAGTTACCTTTGGAATCCTTTAGGAGATAGTAATGGTAGATGAAGTTGGATACAGGAAATGAGAGCTTGTTAAATTGAAGGGTCTGTATTATAACTAAAAAACCGCTTGTAACAGTGATGCATTTCTTCATTCTAATAAAGCCATGACTTTGTAGTCATTCTTTTTCTCAAATACCTTAGCCAATGACTTCCAACAGTACCATTACTAGGGTCAGCTACACCTCTCAGAATTATGAATGATGGTAGAGATGCTGCCATAATGGCTTTCACATGATTATCTCAGTAAGCTTGGAAAGCCCATGACCAACATACTGGCAATAGTAGTTGTCTATATGTTTTCTGACTGTTGTAGGATCACTTTGTTTCTTAATTTTTGTGAATAAGAGACACAGTAGTATCTTTTCATGTTAATCTTTATATAATGTGCCCAGATTTTTTAAATAGTCCATCAGATCCTTCATTTGAGATATCTCATGTAGGACTGAAACCCTGCTGTTATGGGATCACATTCCATATTCCAGACTTGAGTGGAAGAGATGTTTGTAGTGATTCATTAAAGAGATACCTGGGTTCTTGATTTATGGTATCTACCATTATGAGGTAGATTGAGAACATTCTTTTTACAAAGATTTCCTTCTATAAAATCATGTAAAAACCTAGGGGTAAGACCTATGAGTAAAATACTTATGTGCTAATCGCTCTTCCTCATCATGAAGTTGTATAAATGTTTTTCAAGATGCCATTTAGCTTGGTATAGTACCGTGATGAATGAGTGTTAGAGTAAGATGTTCAGCAAGTATTTCATACCTGTACTGTTGTGAGTTGCAGCATGCTGTAAGCACTCACCCAGCACAGAGCTATTTCCTTAACAATAGATAACTCTTATCTCAGGAAGATGAATAAATGGTCTTTTCCTTTTAGCTTTTCAAAACACAAGGCCCAATGAAGCCTGCTGAGTTTTGGCAAAATAATCACTGCCTAAAATACCATTATCAGTCCTACTATAAGTGCTGGGGCTTTGTCTTACAACTGCCTTTATGCTTTGCAAGAATGATAAACAGAATTATGGACTTCATAAACATTTAAGTGCATATAAACACCAGGCAGCAATAACTTGAGAAAGTAAATGCTGAACTTTAAGTCTTTTGTTGATTATTGTCTGGAATGGTGAGCATGAAACAGTGTTGCCGAAAAATGTTACTAGATGTAATTGGAAAAGTTGAAGTTATCCTCAGTGAAATCATAGTTATAAGTGGGTTGAATCCTCTGCTGTCTGGCAAAATGATTTAAAGAATTTGAGTGTCTTTTTGCCAATAAAATAATGACAGAACAAAAGTTATAACAGTGGTTTTTATGAAATATCTGACAAGATAATCATAAAATAGAAGACAATCTAACAAGATAATCATAATCAGAAGAGAGAAAAATCTCTAATGATATAATTATTTCAAAAAATTTAACTGGTAAAATTTCTTGAAATTGTGGAAATGTAAGTTAATGATCTTAGTTCACACTGATAGTTTCTAGCCTGGAGGCTTGGTCTTAATTCCCTAATTTACAGAATATCATCTGAAATATCATTACCCATCTTTCCTCTGCAGATATTTAAATAAATCCTTAAAACTCTTTTTTGTTCACTTACTTAAAGTGACTCATGGCAGTTTGCATTATTGGAAGTGAGCAACATCATAGATAATAGAAAACATCAAATAATTTTTAAATCTTTAGAAGACGTTTTAAATATTTGTATAAATAGCCATATGTCTCAAACCCTGTAAATTGTCAACATTTCAGATAAAATAGTACATTCTTGATGAGCAGATGAGGTGGTATACTGTAGTAATTACAAGAAAGACTTTCTAAATTTAGATAAAGTCATGTTCAAGTAGTAAGGTTACAATTACTGTGTGATCTTACACAAATTACTTAACTTTTGTGTGACACAGTTTGTTTAGTCACAAAATGGTGATGAGACCTATTTATACTTCATGGAATTCTTACCAAGAACAGCTGAGATAATGCCAGTGAAGGGTTTTGACAATACTTCATATGCATTAAATGGTTCTTATTCTATATATGACACTGGTAAGAGTCCCTTTCCTGTTTATTGTACTTTACTTATCCCAATAACCCTGTATAAATGGACTTGAGAAAATAATAGGTCTAGATTTTGTTTTTAAACAAAATCACACAGAGTAGATTACAAGGTTAATAATAGCCTCTAAGAAAAAGTTCAGATTCATCAAAGACTAGAATGTACCCAGAGAAGCTCTGCTACAGTTCCTCATATGACAGGTGTACTCCATGTGATTAAAGAGCATTTGGGAATGGCTTCTGGGAAGAGTTTGGAGTAGAACTGGAGTGCCTTTGGCTGTTGTATATAGGAAGTTCTGGTCAAATCTCAGAAGACCAGAAGGCTGATAGAAAACCTGCCAAGAAAAACAAGGATTGGGAGGTTTCTGCTGAGAAGAAAGACTGTACTGGTTATTAGAATCCAAATGATATATGTTATAACTTGACAAAAAGTTTGCCTGCATTTGGCTCATGTCCAGAGAATTTGTCTGAGACTCAGATTAAGGGTGGTAGACTAATTAAACTGGCAGAAAAAGTTTCAAGGCAGTCAAATGTTGAAGTGGTGGCACAGCTATTTTTGTGGGTTTTAGCCAGATCTACACTGAGTGTCAAGAGCACAGAGCCCAGTGGAATGATTTAAAATTCTGTGAGTTTATCCAGAAAGGAAGCTGCAGTCAAGCTGTGGACTGCAAAGATAGAGCTTAGGAAATCTCAGTTGCTGAGAAAGAACAGGAAAATAGAAGAGATGGCCTCAGGGCATCACAAGAAGCAGCAAGTCTTCACCCTTTGCAGCCTAAAAACTGCAAAAGTAAAAGACTTTATTTTGAGGAGAAAGCCACAGAGCACCATGTTCCAGAGTGGTGGCAGCCACACTATGTTCCAGGATGGTATCAGAGGCTGCACCAAATTCTGAAATGGTGGCAACTGCACTAGATTCCAGAATGGTGGCAGCATAGAGAACTTGTTCCTCAGAATCAGGTTCAAAGTATTCAATGATCCAGGCACTTGGCCCCTATAACCAAGAGACAGGAAAGCCTGGCTAGTGCTCCATCTGGCAGCAGACCTCAGTATCATCCATGTGATGCTGGTTTTAGGTGCAGGGAAAATGCAAGAGTTGTGAGGTTAAGGCAGCTTCTACCCCATTTCAGAAGGCCTGTGAGCTAGGCAGTGTGCCCCCAAGAGGGCAGTATGTGAAGCTGTGAAGGTGAAGCCAATGGTGCATCAGAGACTCCAGAAGTTTGGAGAAGTCTGTAACATGGATTATGTAAAGAAAACTGCAAGGAGGGAACAGAGCAGGCCCAAGAGAGAAGCCATGAAAGCTACAACTACCAGAAGTGCCATGGGGGTGAGTCACACATGAACAATGATATTATTCTTCATTTTTATTTAAATTTATTTAAATGCAGTGGTGCTTACAATTTACCACAGATTGCTTTGGGTGCTCCACATGGAACTACAGGACTTAATATTTACCCTGCTGAATTTTGGACTTGTTTTGGATTCACTCCTTTGTATTTCTCTGTTTGTAACTTTTGGAATGTAAATGTTTATCTTGTACCATTGTATATTGGAAGCATTTAACTTTCTTTTCATTTGTATAGAAGTTTAGTGCTGATTTTGCCTTACATTCTCAGAGGAAATTTTGGATTTGGACTTTTAAGCAGTGTTGAAACTGTTAGGATTTTGGCAATTCTTGGAGATGGATTAAATGCCTTTTGCAAAAAGGATGTGCATAAGTCTTTGGAGGACCAGGGACAGAATGTTATGTTTGTGTCTGGATGTCCCCCCAAAGCCTCATGGAACTTGTGGGGTTAGGTTTCTAGCATATATAATTGATTCATGCTCCAGTTCTTGGATTTTTGGTGTGAGTGCTACACCCACCCTAGGGTAGGTAGCCTACATACAATATAAGGGACAGAAAGAGACTTCTGTCATGCTCCTCCCTTTTGCTCCTGTTTGCTGTCTTCCACCATCTTGAACTGTTGTTTCTTTGCCATGCCACTCTACCTTGGAGCTAGCTGATTATTGACCAAAACTTCCACATACTGTGAGCTAAATAAACCTTTTTCTTCCTTAATTTTGGGCATTAGGTATTTTGTCTCAGCAATGAAAGAAAAGTAACCAAGGCAGAATTTCACAGGCCAGTTATATACTTGTCCTCTCTGATGGCTGCTAACCCACAGAAGCTGAATACAGTGTAGGACAATTCATCATTTGGAAGTTCATCATTATTCTGGAATAAAATATACTTTCCTGGAATTTCCATTCCATGGCCCTGGTTTAGGCTTTCAAGGCAATGCAAAAGAAATTTATTTTTTTTTTATATAAAGATAATCCAGATACTTGAAGTAGTCTTTTCTGTATCATCTCTGACATTCAAAGACCTTCAATTGTTTTTCTTCTGAAGTGCATGTCATGGAACCCTTGCTGGGCCAGTGACTACTCTCCATAACACACAAGACAGGAAGAACATCATGAGTGGTATGTCTAGACCAAGACAGAACTAAGTCAGATTTTTCATTTCTGGAAACAGCTGGCATTAAATGACCTGTGTGTCTCAGCTCTTATCCTCCCCAGTAGGTAATCTTAGATGTTTTCCAGCCTCCACATGGTTTGTCTTCCTCACTAGCATGTGTCTCATAGTACATTTCACCTTGTTAAATCCAGCACATGCTTATTTGATCCAATTTCTTCATATATTACCTACCTATTCTGTTTTCATTGAATCTATAACTATGATTGGCATACATAATGTACACACTGTACCATTAATTAAGGCAAAATGTAATACATGATAAACACATTTAGAGGCCCAAAGCAAAGCTTCCAACTGGTTAAACTAGATTAACCAGGACTTCATTGATTTACTAAAAACTATTTATTGAAAAATGACTATGTACTGGGCACAATATTCATCTCAAGAGATATAAAGATGAACAAAAGAGTTTCCATCACTGACCTCCTGTAACTTGGAGTCAAGTGGACCATCAATTATTTGGATTGTTGGAAACCATTGTTTAAAATTTTTTAGGCTTTGTTAATACACAAATATGATCATAACAATCTTCTGATTGTCTGGTTTGGTTCTCAAAGGAGAGAAAGTAACAAACAACCTGATCTTAATGAAGATATCTTGACTTCCCCAAGGTTTTGTCTAATCTCTTTTACATATTATCTGTACTATGCCTAATAAAACTATGAGAATTAATTATATTATGATTTGGATAATCAACATTGTTATGATTTGAAAAATTAATTATATTATGATTTGAAAAATGGGTACCTCATTCTTAAATTGAAAGTGAATGCTTAAATAAACAATGTATGGAGGCTAAAATTCACTGTAAGGTAAAGGCTCTCAATCAGGGGTTAATTTTAACCCCCAGTTGACATTTGTTGATAGCTGGAGAGATTTTTTTGGTTGTTACAAGTGGCAGTATATTATTAACATCTAGTGTATAGGAGCCAGGGATGCTATTAAATATCCTATAATACATAGGGTACTCCCTTTCCCAAACAAAGAATTAGTTGGACAGAATGTCAGTAGTGTCAACGAGACTGAGAAATTTGCTGAAGGGAGACAGTGTAATTTGAGTGGTTGATTATAGAACCTCATGAGAGTCCTAGGTCTGAAATATGCATGCAGTAACCACTTGACCCTGAACATTAGTTTCTGCATCTGAAAAATGATCATGTTAACAATACTTAAAGAAGAGGATAAATGAGGCTATGTATGGCAGTCAACATACAGTGTGGCACAGAAATAAAGATTAAGTAGTTATTTTATTGCTGTATTTGCTTTCTCTATACATTTTAATTGACATGAATAAAATATATAGCTATCTTAAGGAAATGTATAACACTTTGTAACATGAAAAGATATATAAAGAAAAATTATAAAGAAAACAAAAAGCAATTTATTTCCCAATGTTAACAAGCCCCATGAATTGCAAAATATCCTCTGTGCTCAACTGCCTAAAATATTCCACTTAGATGCTGAACTGCCAAATGGATTAATTTTCTAATGACTACTCAAGGATTTTATTTTCAAATATGAGTATGCTTCATATTTTTAGACTGAAAAAATACTCCTTATATTATGGAGATGAAAGTGTAGGGTAAGGGTAAAGTTAACTAGAACTATAACACTTTAAGACAATAATGGCAATAGACATGTACTTTGAAGATTGCTATATAATATTTGCTTTAATTACAATTTAATACATATGATAGCACAAAATGTTGTTTATCTGTAAGATGAATGCCCTTGGATGTTCTTGCCAATTTATACTTGAATAGACATAAACTTAGATTCTTATTTAATATCCACAAAAAGCTAACAGGACACATGCTCTCACCTTCAGCACCTACTTTCAATGATGTAATGATGATGCCTTTCTAAATTTGTATTCTAAGAGAGGTTTCTGATGCAGGGAGTCAAGAAAATTGAAAAAGAGATATACTGAAAATTTTACTGCTTCTTGGTTTAGAAAATGCAGATACGATGAAATGGACTGTAAATGTTTTTGTTCCTCATTCATACACTGAAAATCTAACCCTCATTGTGATAACATTAAGAGGAACAATTTTACAGAGATAATTGTATCATTAGAGTGAAGCCCTCATAAATAGGATTTTAGTGCTCTTATAAAAAAGAACCTAGTGAGGTCTTCTGCCTTCTCTCACTAAATGAAATGACAAGATAGCAGTCTGAAACCCAAAAGGAGAACCTTACCATGACTCAGTGTACTTGCATCTAATCTCAGACCTTTAGTCTCCAGGTCTGTGCAAAATAAATTTCTGTTGTTTGTTAGTCATTTAATCTATGGTGTTTTCTTAGTCACTCAGTCTGTGGTGTTCCCAAAAAGGATAACATGTAAAGGAACACAGGAACCTGTATTTGGACTGGGCACAAAGATGACAAGCAGGTAGTTGGTCTCTGATGATCTTTCTATAGGCTTTCAATAGGGTTAGGCAGGTCATACTGCTGATATAACACATCACAAAGAGAAAAGGTCTTCTTAGAGGCAAAGACTGAATTTTCATTTCTGTCTTATAAATGTTAAGCAATTTTGCAAGTTAAAAAGCAAATTTGGTGTTCTTAATAAATCTAAATGAAATTACTTTTAAATGAAATTCCTTTACTTAAGTTTTCCTTAAGTTGCTAACTGAAATTATGCCTGTTGTTTTAAAAATAAATTTGGTGAGCTCATCAGTTATTCATAATATTTACAATGTACTTCTTATTGGACTTTGTAAGGGGCTCAAAGACTTTGTATCAAGTGAAAGAAAGTAATAATATGACCTAAAATGTACACTACTTCAGGAAAATTTTTAGTATTGATATATTATGAATATATTTAAAGTATTTAGGTGCACACTTAAATGTTTACCCAATAAATTATAAATTGCTATTTAATAAGCCACATTTTAAATTATTAGTGGGAAACAGAAAGCAAAGTTTGGCTGTGTCTGAAGATATCAAGAGAACAAAACAGCTGCACTGTACATCTTTCTATGCTATTTTGACCATAACTTTAACTCTAATCCTAGTAAAAAACTCTCTCTGGGAACAAAGGGTAATTAAATCTCCATGATAATTCTATTCTCCCTTTCTCTTAACTACTAGCTTCCAATTATGCCAACTATGTAGTGTTCTTTGGGAAAACATTTAAGTCAACCTTGTTCATACAGCTAAGGTCAGACTTTTACAAAAATAAAAAGCTAAAGATTTACCTATAAACATTTAGTTCTAAAAAGCACTTGTTTTTTCATTTTGATGGGAACAAGTTACCATAACATATTTTCATTACAAATCCTATATAGGAGCAGATAAATACAAGTGTACTTGCTGCAAGTAATCCTAATATTAAGTGTTAAGGGTTAAGTTTCTATGCTACTGTCAGATGTGGAAAATACAAGAGCTGTGTTGTTGGTTGAGCGTGACCATTTGACTACATGCCAACAAGCTTTTGTGGCGACCAAATGTAGCCATTACCATGGAATGAAATGATCACTTTACTAATTACCTTTTAATTAGTTGTTATACTAGATTTACTAATAATCAGTCTGATTAGAACTCAGCATTTAAAATGTAAATTTGTGTGACAACTCAACTCAAAAATAAAAACATTGGCAGGAGCCGGGGATGTGGCTCAGTGGTGCGGCGCCTGCCTGGCAAGCGCGAGGCCCTGAGTTCGGTTCCCGGTATCAAAAAAGAAAATAGTAAAAAAAAAGACCAAAAAAAGCCCCCCGCCCCCCAAAAAAAAACATTGGCAGTACTATTATTATGAAGACTTACTGTGTAATTTGAACAAGTTATATTTGTATGAATGAATTCCACAGTTGGGTAAAAGTTAAATAAAAAGAGAAGTCGTTATTTTCTACTTTCTTACTTCCCTCATGTCCAAATCAGGATATCACCTATAAACTATTGACCACAAGCATGTGTTCCCAGTTTAAGGAAATAATATAAAGTATTGACCTTAATTTGATCTTAAATATAGCAAATTTATCTCACTTGAAATTCCACTGAGTTAGTTCTATTTTCCTTCTAATAAATGTGTCTAACTAAAAAGCTTCTGGACAGCAAAAGAAAAAATCAACAAAGTTAAAAGGCAGCTACATTCTAGGAAATAATATTTCTAAACTATATATCTGACAAGGGGTTAATATCTAAGATTTTTAAAGAACTCAAACAATTGTAAAAATCATAAAACTCATTTATGAATGAGTAGCCGACTTGAACAGACATTTTTCCGAAGACATTTAAAACAGCCAGTAAGTGGTGAGGCTGTGGGAAAAAAGGAACCATTCTCCATTGCTGGTGGGAGTGTAAACTGGTACAGCCACTGTAGAGATAAATATGAGGATTCTTCAAAAACTAAAACTAGAAGTCCCATGTGAGCCAGCTGTTCCCCTTCTAGGTATCTCCCTGAAACAGTTAAAAGCATAATACCAAATTATGTATGCATAGTTATGTTTATAGCAGCACAATTTATAATAGTTAAATCTTGAAAACTGCCCATGTTTCCCTCAAAAGATGAATGGATAAAGAAAAAGTAGTATCCATATACAAAAAATACTACTCTGCCATAAAGAAGGATGAATTTGAATCATTTGTAGGAAAGTGGATGCACCTCAAGACCATAATCTTAAGTGAAGTCAATCAAATATATAAATTTAAAAATGGTATTGTTTCTCTTGTGTGAGAGACACAAAAGATAAATGAGGATCATAATGGAGACTAAATATTAGAAAGTAGGAAGAACACGTTCAAATGGGAAGGAGAACAAAGTAGGGCAAAGTATAGGAAAAAAAGAAAATGGAAGGCAAATGTGGTAACAAAGCTTATGTAAGTGAGGAGGGGAAGAAGGGTCACAGGGAGGGGAGGGGAATGAGAAAAAAATTAAGATGTGTTACATATAGGTACAAATTCTCTATGATAAATGTGATCAATATGTATTAAACAGATGTACTAATAAAAAACATAAAGTTAAAAAATAGCAAGTATATAAAAAAGTGCTCAGCATCACTAATCATTAAGGAAATGCAAATCAAAACCATCATATTACTTTGTACTTGTTAAGATAGCTTTTGTGAAAAACACAAGCAATAATACCTGGTGCTGTTGAGAATGCAGAGAAAAGGGAACCATTTTACATTGTTGATGGGAATGTAAAGTGGGGCAGTAATTGTGGAAAACAGTGTGGATCCTAAAAAAAATTAAATACAACTATCTTTCTTCTATGTATATCCAAGGGCAATGAAATCACTACCTTTTAAAAATATCTGTACACCCATGTTCACGGAAGCACTGTTTGCAACAGCCAAGATACTGAAATAAATTAGGTATAGCACACTGGCTGAAGGAATAAGGAAATAAGAAATATATATATATATATATATATATATATATATATATATATATATTATATATATTTGTTCCATGGGATATTATTCAGCTTTAACAAAGGAGGAGATTCTGATATCTACTACAGTATATGTGGACCTAAGGATCATAAGTGAAATAAACCAGACACAGAAAGAAAAATATGTTATGATCTCGCTCAATGGCAACAACAGCAATGGCAACAACAAGATGAGGCAGAGGTATTAAATGTAGAAATAAAAAATAAAATAGGGGCTACCAGGGTCAGGTTGCAAATTGAAGTGGGGGTGAGAGATGTAGTTCAAAGGATACAAATATGTAAACTAAATGGAAGATGAAGACTACAGTTAATAGTAGTATTTGTATTAAGAATTTTTGTTCAGTAAGTAGATTATAGCTGCTTTTGTCATGAAGGAAAGTGGATAACTGTGAAATGATGGATGTGGTCATTTTTCCACTATCATGACAATTTTACTCTATGTAATATCTCTTAAAATATCATATTATATACCATAAATTTATTTTTAAAATAATCAAAAATTTTTAAAAATCAAATTCACACATACTAACAATATGCTATAAATAACATTCTAACAAGAGCTATAAAGAAATAGCCAAAAATTCTAAATAAATATCTCTCCCATGCAAGATACTTCTTACCTTGAGAGGTAAATGGCATTAGAATAATCTCCAAACTTTTGACTAGATTGTCAAGTGTTTCTATCAATAGCAAAAATATTCCCTTTCGTGAATCCTATGCATGTTTTTGACATTTGTACTTTTATGTGGTATTTTACATGATCAGCATTTACTGCTTTGGAAGAAGAAATGAGAAGTATTGTTAAAACTTTAGGTATTTTAAAAAGATGTCTCAGTTTATAGCTTCCTGACTCATTATTTAGTTATGTATTTCCACACCAAATGTTCTCTTTTATGATCCCTTAAACTTAAAAAATTTACATATACCTTGAGGTGAATTAGACCATTTGTATTTTGCATTGCATTTGAGTAATGCTTTGAATTGAGTGTTCATTCTCAGAGTTCTAAAATTAAGTTAATCCATATGTAATTAGGAACGTTCTTAACTGGACCTTCTTGGTTAGCAAAAGATGGGAAGATTATTTTTCAAAACTATGTAGCAAACCATGAATAGTAATTAAATGAAAAAAGACTAAATTTCTCTTTAAAATGGATTGTTGCCATAATTTAATGTGGCAATATGATTTTCTATTTTTAATTGCTTAGAATGCATTTTGTGAAGTAGAATTTTCTTTTTCTGAGAGTTAAGTAGTTCCCAAATTTTGTACAATTTATGTTTTTTAACACATTAGTAAGTAGTTTGCTTTTTTGATCTTTTTTATTTGTGATGAATTAAAGCAATCAAAGGTTAGTGAAGATACTCTCATACCTCCTAAAGAGACAAGATGACTGTTTTGGAGAAACTAAGTATTTCTCTTTATAAAAATGTATGACTTTAATTTATTATGCTTTCTTTATAACAATGCATTTTATTCCCAGAAAAATTATAACACTGACACTTAACGATGTTCCTTTTTAAATTCAAACAGTTAGAACCTTGCCCTGTATTCCATGTCAGTATCAGGATTCAGGGAGAGTTTGAACCTAATGAATACACATTTCTTCATCTCTCCCTCCCTAAACACCACAGACTTCATGTTTTCTATAGTCCCTTGCTTACGTCTTCTTTTGCACTAATTTCAGAAGAAATGGATTACAGTGCTATCTTTTAGCACTGTAACAGCTGTTGCTGTTCAGTTGTTTAAGATCACCTTTATCATTTAAAATACAGTTTATTTTGTGTATAAGTTAGTATGAAAATGTAGACACTATTCAATTAAATGAATTGAATAGTGAATGAATTATTTTAGACAATTCATTTCACAATAGAAAATAAGTAAACATCAAAAATGGAATATTTACTATTTAATCCTTTTATGTCTGTGGGGAAAGTGTTGAAGTATAAAAATTTGGTGGTATTTTGATTGAGTTGCACTGAGGGTTACACCTAATATCTATTAATCAATATGAGAATTATCTAATGCCTTTTTTTTTTTACTATCTTTTCATATGCTGTTTCAGAAGATGAACATTTTTGTCCATCTCTGGAGTAGAACATGGAAAGGAAAAAATGACAGCAGTGTATCTTAGCTCTCCAGTGTTCTTAGGATAGGTTTTTTTTTAAACTAATCAGAATTTTCCAAAGTGCCATCAAAGTAAAAAAATGGAGAGAGAGAGAGAGAGAGAGAATATAAAAATGATAAATATTACTTTTCTATCTTCCCCCTTGCTCTTGTTTTTGCTACTTTGCACTCCTGATTGCCGCACTACCTGATCAGAATGAACAATTAACTGTCTAATTATTCCAGTCACACCGGCCCACAATGAAATCTTTATTCCATGTTTACAGCAATCTTTGGCAGAGGCTGTCTTGCTGTTTCTAAACTAAGAAGGACTGCCCTTTGGCTCTTCTCAGCATCAGCTGCCTTGGTTTCAGCCAGGGATGCCAATAATCAGACTTCCTTTTCTTCCAAAGTGGACATTTTTTTTTAAGGGTGAAAAGATCTATTCTAATCACCCCCCCATATATTGTGACTGATTTATGTTCTAGCCACTGCAGCTCTTCCTTCCGTATCTCTTTACCTTTTTTCCTCTTTCCATAAACTGCCACCAGGCAAAACCCCATTTAAGTCCAAAATACTAAAAAATGCATAAGCAAACAGTTCTCACCACTATGAGGGAAAGAAAAATGCAACTACTGCTTTATGGGTATAGGGAAGTCAAGAAAATCCCTCTTGCTCTTCTAAACTGCTCATTTTCTAGCTCAAAAGGCATTCAGTAATGTCTTCACCAAGGGAAAAAATAACCACTTTTCAGTGGCTCTGTTGATGACCTCCAACTATTAAACTTGCCAACAGCTGCAGTCTTTGAGATGTTTCAGAATTTGGGGGAAATATATTGGTCTGAGAGGATATGGCTGAGTGTCTCTGAGGTGAGGAGCTACAGCATTATGATATTCACAAAGAGAGAGGAGTCACTCCCAGACAAAGGTCAGGAGAAGACAGTACCTTTCCCTATTGCAGGTGTGAAAAGCACCTTAGTAGCCATCTTGGGACAACCTGATGGTGTCTTCTTCTTGAATCTGAGAGCAGAGAACAATATATGTCAAGTCCCTTATCATAAGTTGCACAACTGATTTTTCCAGAAAAACTTCACTGCTTTCCAAAGATGATGGTATCTTACTTTCCATTCCAGTATCCAAGCTCTATGTGACAATTCCCTAGCAACCCTTCAATCTCTCTTCTCAACTCCCAGCACTTACCACAGCTATATTGCCTTTCCAGTGAGAACTGGGTCATAAAATTTTACTGAGGAGAAAGGTAGAAAGGGGTATTTCAGTAGTATAAACACTGATTAAATTCCTGGGCAACTCTCCCCAAATGAAAGATAATTTTGCTACAAGTATGCACTAGAATGTCAAGAATGCTAAGTCATTTTTATGTTTGTACTTTCCTTTTCGATTTTAATTTTACACTGCCACATGGCACACATGCTAAAATGTATCACCTTAACCTGCAGTGTGAGAAACTTTTCACAAAACATTAAAATTGCATATTTTATAGTTTGATGTTCCCAGGAAGCTCAAAGTATTTTGGGGGTAGCACAGGGTGAGGAGGTAGATACAAAATTAGATCATTTCATACCAAAAGGCCTACTAAATGATGACATGGCTACTTGTGCTTTGACAAATAGGTAAATGAGAGGCCCTGAGAAGAAAGGTAACACCAAAGTCAGTGGTCACAGCCTAAGCAGACTCTAACAACTTGTCTACAACTTATAATAGTTCCCTTTTGCTCTTTATTTGATTCTCTTTTTCTCTGGCAGGAAGGGATATGGCCAGTGTGGAGGGTGGACCTCATCTGCTCTCAGTTTAACTCTGCCAGACTGTTCCCCACACTCTTGCGCTGATGTCTGTATCATCAGTTGGCCAAGCCTGTGCCCTAGAGGACACCTGACCTGTCAAGCTAAAAAGAGACAACTGCAGGTGACCATGTGGCTTCCATCAGTGTTGGCACCAAAGCCTGCCCCTGCCATCGAGCATGCCCTATGCTTTTACAAGGGCCACACTAGCTAAGGAAAAGACTTTCCCAGATTCTGTGAATTATAAGAAGGAAAGCTGGGTCAAGTGTGGGGTTCAGTATGATTATGCCACCATAGTTGTCTAACCAGAGCAGGCTGAGGAAGGTGAAAGGATAGAAATTGACCTATAAGCAGGGGTGTAAACATGAAATAGTTGAACATTTGTTGTTTTCCGTATTGTTAGGTAAAACCAATTCCTTAGCTCTGTTCTTGACGACACCACAGCTATAAAGGGGTTAATTTCCTTTGGTGGAAACACATCAGACACTGGAGGACATCATTTGTAAGAGAGGAGACAGAGACTCAGTTTCCAGGCTATTATAACTCGCAAATACAGTATCAAAATCCTCCCTGCCATTTGTGCCAATAACAAGAGCAGAATTAATAATAATAATGGCATAATGGCGGTAATACTATAAACTCGGAGTCTGCCTAGCGACCGACCCCCTAGTTCTCTGGCGCCAGCCTCTTACTCTATTCCTGGGCTCAGCCGGTGGAGAGAAGAGAGAGAGAGACCCCGGAACTGCCTCTAGCTGGCCTCCAGGTTCTAGGCGCGTCCTTGAAGTGGATGGCGGAGCACAAGTTCTTCCTTCAGTCTAAACCAAGCCCACAGTCTCTCTACTGCTAAGAACAAGTCGGAACTCCGCGGTAGGGTTTTCTTTGCAAAGCTGAAACTCTTCATCTCCCACACCCCAGCTCTACACAAACACAACCACCAACAAGCAACGCTTAAACAACCCGCACGCAATTCAGAGCCTTTCCTGGGAGTGTTAGCCTGGAGACAAGAATTCCGGGGAGTTGATGATGTCCGGCAGGTGGCGGGACTCGAGTCACCATCGCATTCTCCTCCCACGGCCAGAGCTCCAGCGAGCGTGCAACGCGGGGGTGTAGACCCGGAATCAGCTCTCAAAATACCAGCGTCTTCAGAGCCTCAGTCTCTGGCCCGCTGGCTGAGCGCATCCCTAAGACCGGGACTCAACACTCTCTCCCTTCAGCAGTCGGAGGGAGGCGCCGCCGCCCGCACGGCAAGCTAGAGCGAAACCCGGACTAAGCACCCCGCAAGCCGCGCTCCGGATCCCCATACAAGCTCTGGCGCGCACAACCCCGGCTCCAGTCGTGTTGCGCCTCAGCTTTCCTGCTCTCAGAGAGCAGCTCCTTCAGCTCAGGCAACCCTTCCAAGCCTTCTTCGCCACAAAGTCCTGGGAAGTCGAACTCAGGTTGGCCCGCAGGGTCGCCAGGAGAGCGGGGAGTTAGGAGAAAAGCGCAGTGTGGAGCGGGACCGCGCGCAGCCCCTACAGCCGCTTCTCTCAGCTCCCGCGCGCATCTAGCACCTCTAGCCCGGGGACAGACGCGCAGCCCTACCTGAGCCCTCCCTTTTACCTGGCACAGCCGGCGACTCTCCTGAGACGTTCGGACTCGGCTGGAG
The DNA here is from genome assembly GCA_004027455.1 of Hydrochoerus hydrochaeris. Taxonomy (NCBI): domain Eukaryota; kingdom Metazoa; phylum Chordata; class Mammalia; order Rodentia; family Hydrochaeridae; genus Hydrochoerus; species Hydrochoerus hydrochaeris. The sequence continues at coordinate 92,550 of PVLA01002666.1, forward strand.
CAAGCATCCAGCTCACGTCGCTGCCTCCCCTACCGGGTAGCGGGTGTCCCGCTGGGTCGCTCCGTCCTCGCTCGCGGCGCCGCCCCGCCCCCCACCCCCCTTCCCCCTCTGTCAAAAGTGTCACAGCCTTCCTGCCTTCGGCTGTTTCGCAAAGTCTCCACGCGGTCTCCAGGAGTTGAGGGGGTGGGAGGCAATGCCAGGCGCGCCAAACCCGCCAATGCTCTGGCCCACTCTTTCGCTGTCCCCAGAGCTCTTCCGGGCGGTGAGAAAATCCTGTACCCGGTCAGCGTTCCCGGAGCGCGGCACGCCGTCCACTTTCCCTTCCTCACGCTTTCCCTAGCCGGAGTAGCTGCCGACTGCCTGTGCCGCGGGTCTTCATTCTTCTGCTCATGAATATTCTGACAGAGGCTAATGCTGTTGAAGTAAATTGAATTAGCCAATTGGTGCCAGGAATATGTGCTCCTTCCTTTTGAAGAGCTGTCTGGAACCTCACCAGATGAAAGCAATTAATGTCCGGTTGGCACCCTGTGGTTTAGACCAGGAGGAGCAAAATGGGTTAAGTATTTAAATGCAATTTAAATACCACATTTAAATATTTAAACTTCTGCACTGGCTGAGGGAGTAGGAAATGCTAACACAGAAGTGATGAAGGAAGGTTGGTAGGCAGTGGGGGCTTGGACTCCTAAACTTTCTCCTGAAGTTTAAACGCTTGTTTTGCATAGACTTTTGGATTCAGGAAAAGCAATGGATAAAGAGAACAGAAGAGGCGGATGATGACTATGAATACAGGTTTATCCTTTACCTTGAAGATGCAGAGGACTCATAATTTCGACTAGGGTTGGGGAGAGATGGCAGAGGGAGAGAAAACCTCACTCACTGATTTTTAAAGAATTTTTATGAGTGGTCAGATTTTTTGTTTGATTCCCAAAAACAGTAGAATTTTAAGTTTTTAGGTTAAATAGGGGAGGAAAGATACAATAAGGGTCAGAAGTTTCAGAAGAGAAAGCTGAGACTTCCCTACTTCCAGATGATGAAATCATTCAGATAACACAGTGAATATCATAGGGCCAGTCCAGAAGACAATGCCAGTACTATAGTTTTGGGATCGAATAAACAAGACACACAAGAAAGACCACTTTCTCTTGTTGTGACTCCCACCCTAGAAAGCCAAGTTATTACTTACAGCCTGGCTTTAGTGGGTGAGCAGGATACGACCCATTGCGTAGTCCTTCATCTATATCTCTCTTTATAATTTAATAGTGAGGTGCTTTTTTATAAAGTTATTTTTCTTAAATTGATAAGTGACTAAATGATCTACTTGTGTTTTGTGGCCACATGATGTCTATACAGCTGATGAAACTATATATGTAAGTAGCGGTTAAAGTTTCCACAAGTTATTCTAGAAACAAGTGTCCTTGTTAAGGCAATATGGAATAAAGTTTTCAGCAGTCCCAAAATCAGGACTGATAGTTATAACAATAGTTATTAATAGTAGAGCAGCTGTTTATTAAGAACTTACATGACACACCTGAACTACAAGTCATCTCATTTAATCTAAATATTCAATGTATACTATTATTTTTCCATTTCAGTAGATGAGGAAAAGCTGAAAAGTAACCCAGTGTCCCCAAATCCCATAGTTTATTAATGGTGGAGATGAACTTTAATCCAAGATAGCCTGATCAACAGGCCACCAGCAGTTTATACAGCAAAGCAACAGCACCCCCCAGTAAATCAGATCAAAAACAAGATAAGTATGAACTTCAGCTTAACCTTGAAATTGAAGATGCAAATGATGCCAGTGATTTCAGAAGAAGATTAGAGAAAGATGGCAGAGTGAGAGGAAAACCTCATTCATAGACTTTTAAGATTTTTTTCCTTAAAAGCTCCCTAAATAGATGATTAGTAGTGAGAGAACAAATTTCTTGTTATTTTGTTGAAATGATCTGTTTTTGGTGATTAATTCCTTACCAAAATGTAGAGAGGAAAAAATGGTGTTTTAGTTTATTTTCTGTTGGTATAATAGAATAACTGGAACCAAGTAACTTGTAAAAATAAAAGCTTATTTGGCTCACAGTTCTGCAGACTGGGAAACCCAAGAGCATGGTACCAGCACATGGTAAGGGTCTTTTTGCTGTCTCATAACATGGCTGAGAGCTTCATATGGGGAGAGAGGGTAAGTATATAGCTGTGGTCCCTCTTTCACACCTGACAAAGTCAGTCATGAATCAGGAACATCTAACCCTCATGGCTGCATCCAATCTTAATTATATCCCAAGAGTCCTGCCTCCAAATATCATTAAGATATGACTTTTGGGTGTAGGTTTTCAAAATCAATATCTGTTTATTTCCAACTTCCAAATATTGTTAGGCACACAGTGTACAATACATATTTTTTCTTAAGTTTTACAAGACCTATTATTAATGATCTAGGAACAATTATATTTTATTTCTTCTGTTTTTTTTAATGCAAGTGAGGTATGACTAAAGTTAAATAAAACTATCTTTAAAGAACTAAAAATGGACTATAGTATATTGGATTAAAGCAGTGTGTATATATATATATATGTATATATACACGCATTATATAAGGGAATAAATTTTAGTATTTCAATTTTTAGGGTAAAAATGGTTGGGTTAAATCTTTGAATTCATCTGTTGTTTAATACCTATTAAGTATAAATTACATATTTATCAAAATATTTTCCGTTAAAATCCACTCTTAAATCACTTTCAAACAGTTTAGGACCTGTTGTAAATTTTGGGTGGCTCAAAACCTATTTTTAAAAAGTTATTACTGTTTTATCTTTGTATTAAACACTTACTATTTTCCACTTTGTGATTTCTCCCTTACAGTGCTCTAAGTATGAGGTCATGAGTTTGACTCCCGGTACCAAACAAACAAATCTAGTAAGAAACAATGTTCCGTTAGTTCCTTTTGTGAGAGAATCCTTATAGATTTTAGAAACAAATTTTCACAGGAAGTCTTCAGAGTTTGAAATGTTTATTTACATAAATATGTTAACATAATTTTAGACACCATAAAATATCAGGTTGAGTGCTTTCCGTATTCCTCAAGAGCTGCAACTGGTGGTAGGGGCAGACTGTGGCCTGTCTGGGTTGGGGCACTAGCACTGGGAGGGGATGTGAGGTTGCCCCCAGTAAGCCATTCTCTTCCAGAGCAAACCAAGTTAGTGCTTTTGCAAAGTGGAAATAATGGTATCCTATTTATTGAGTGCTTCACTATTTGCAAATTGCCCTCCTGCATGTTATCTCATTCCAAATCCAGTGAATTTAGCATTATCTATATTTAGCTGATGAGGAATCTCAAACTCTCAAAGGTTCAGTCATACCCAGAGCTTCTCCTATGTAAGAATAGAGTTGAAAGTTTAATCCATGGATGGGACAAAGTCACCTTCTCAGTGAAGCCATCTTTGGCATCTCCCTGTGTCTACTCTTCCCATGTTCTTCCATGTGTGCACAGTTTTTCCCCAGAAGAAATAGAATTCCCTCCTTTGTTCTCTTCTAAGACTTCTCACCTATGTAAAGAAATAGAATGTGTTCTCTCTGCCCATAAAAAAAGCAACCTGAAGTCAGAAACTTTGTCTTAATTCTTTTTGCGTACCTGAATTTAGTGGAGTGAGAGGTGCTGAGAAATGCCACTGACACCAAATCCAGCACATTAAATGTTGTCCCCTGATTTTTCTGAAGTATTAGGATTGCACAAAATAGCTGCCAGGTGCTTTAGAAATTTTGTAAACACCATATACTGATATTACTATTACACAAAAATAAATTGAGAAACATAATAATTTTAGCTTTGACCTCTGGCTGATAAATCCTGTGAGTGAGAAAATAGTTCAATAATTTTTATGTCAGCAACTGTTTAGGTCATGGATGGATAACACTTGCTCAAATTATAATCAGTAGTATTAAACTGGCCCATTAAGCAAGAAGGCATTAGTCTGGGAAAGGTAGTGTATGTACACATGTACATACATACACATGTGTCTCTATGTGCAATCTTTCTGCAGTTTAGAGTGTTTTCCATGTAAGAGCAGCTTTAACCACTAATGTAAGTGCATTTTGCTATGGAACGGATCTGCTTTACTCATGTGGGGATGATCTATTAAGAGCTCCCAAGGTTACCATGTTATTGAAAGAGGTAAGTCTCCTGACCCTTATTCAATGCTATTTTCACTCCTCCACACTGACCTGATCAGTAGCCATGACTGTACAATGTGGTTTATGGTTTTAAGATTAAGACAAGAGATATGTAGCTCAATACCTCATTATAATTAGTCTCCTGAGTCAGGTAATACATTTCTAATGCAATTTGGTGATCTAGAATATTCAGTGTTACCATTCAAGATATTTTTAGATGTATAATGATAATTATTTAGTAGAACTGATGACAGTGACACACTAAAAACATTTTTGTGGCCTCATAGTCTGTCTTTTCCATAAATATTCATTACCGAATGTTGTTTTGGTTAAAAATGATGCACATTGGGCTGGAAATTTAGCTCAGCAGCACAAGTGCCTGCATGGCAAGTGCAAGGTTGTGAGTTCGATCCCTGGTACAAAAAAAAAAAAAAGTGACACAATGACACACATACAGCATTCTCAAAATTAAAAATTCCTATTAATTTATAGGTTCTTTTTTTCCTGGAACAGTAATGTACAATTCAGATTATATTTCTATTCTGCACTGACTTTACTAAGGCTATTTGCACTTTTACATTACTTTTTAATTTTTTGTAACATATATAATTGTTTTTTCTGCCCTTTGAATTTGTGGGTCAGTGATTTTCAGAAGAAACTTGTTCCTGCCGGATTGATGCCTGTCAATTCCTATCTGTATGTCACTGTGTTTATGCATAAAATAGAGAAAAATACATCCTACTACTATCCTATCACTTCCTCCAAGAAGAACTAACTGGAGAAATACAGTGCTTGTGACAATATTCTGGGAACTGATACTGCTGATCCATTCAGCTGAATCTGACAAACTTGAGTACAGTACACTTGCCACAGGCAAGGTGCTGTGCTGGTTATTTTGACTGTCTCAAAGCAAAATAAAAACGAGTGACTACTCTCAAGGAGTTAATAATCAGTGTGTATGTGAGCGGGCACTTGATATTTAGCAAAGTAAAAGATATAAGGCAGAAGTGAATAGTTCCTATTAAAAAATAACAAATGAAGTGGTGTGGGAACCCTGAGAGTACAGAAAAAAAAAAAGGTTTCCAGTGGGGAAGGGACAGGGGAATGTTCCATGGAAGGAATAATGGTTGATCAGATTTCCAAAGAATAACCATTATCAGGATATGAGGAAGGGATAGAGTGACCCTGAGGCTTGAGACTTGGAAGGATCTAGGAAAGCATAGCAGGGATCTGAGGACTACAGGAATTGCATTCAGCCTAGGTGTATGTGACACAGACAGGAGGTAAGACTAGAAAGGGAGATGGAGCCCAGAGGGCCTTGGATATGGTGCAGAGAAAGGCATATGTTATTCTGAAGGCGATGGGAAGGTGTTGCTTTTGAGATGGGAAGTGGCACAACTACCGCTGTGTTTATATTTGAATGCAGAGTATTTTGGAGGTGGGAAGCTGAAGGACTGGGGTCCAGCTGGAAGAGCAGCAGTAGCGGAAGCAAGATGTAATGATGATCTAAATAGGAACTGGAAAAGGAAGCAGAGATAGAAAAGAACTGTAACATGTGTTAACATCGTGTTGAAATCATGTTTCTGCCTGCCCCTCCTGGATGCTCCTGTTTCAACAACCTTTGCCACAAGCACATATGCACATGTACATAATATGCCGCGTGCATACACGCGCAGGCATGTGAATAATGCACTCACACTGAGTTCTTCAAAAGTGTGATTTGAATTTTTCTCAAACCATGTATTTCAGCATCTAACAGAGTACCAGGCATTTTGTTGGCCCTAGGTAATTGTTGGCTGAATGGAATTAAAAGCAACTAGTATTGGACATCAAGGAAAATAAGGTATTGCAAATTATTGATCCTGGCAACTGTTATATTTCAGTAGACAAACCACAAATAGTCTCCTAAGTCCTTTATTAATTGGTACTAGAAAAAAGAGTATGCCTGGGGTTGAAGATGACTTTTGATTAGCAAAATTTCTGAGAGGAAGATAATCTGGCAAAGCTGATATGGAAGTAGCTGGAAAACCACATAGCTGGGACCATCTCCTTTCTGAAGTCTAGAAAAATGAACTTCCTAATTATTTATCAAGATTTCCTTTTAATAATTTAAAATATGTGGTAGGCAAAATAATGGTCCCTGAAGACCCCAATAATGGTGTCAGTGCCCAAAGCCTGTTTCTACCTTAAATTACATGGCAAAGGAGAACTAAAGCTGCCAATCAAACAGAGAAGTTGTTCTGGATTATTTCACTGGGTTCTATGCAATCAGAAAGGCCCTTAAAAGTGGAAAAATGAGTGAGAGTCAGAGTAACACAGTGTGAGGACCCTATTGGCCAGTGCTCAGTTTGAAGATGAAGGAGGTGCTGGAACCATGGAATAGGTGGGTTCTCTCAAATCTGAATAGACAAGGAAACATTCTCCTAAATTATGTCCAGAAAGAAACAAAGCTCTGTGGATATCTTGATTGTATCCCAATGATATTCTCAGAGGTAAATGTCTTCTGACCTCGAGAACTACAACACAGTGCATTCGTGGTATTTAAAGCCAACGTTTGTAGCCATTTGTTGCAACAGCAATTGAAAATTAATACAGAAGATAAAAGCACGCTTACTATTTTGGATATAGTGTTGCATATTAGAAAATATAAGTTCTGGCTACATTTACTATGATTTTATAATGTCCTGAGATTCAATAATAGAAATATGTTTTTCCATGAAATTCTAAAATCTTGGTTGAATATATATGACAGTTTAGTAGTTATGAAGGCAGAATGTGTGTTTTTTGATTATGTCATACTGTGTGCAGTAATGGGACTTATCATTTTAAATTAAGCTTCCTGTATACTCTCTCCAGATACTACTTCTAGATATCAAGCCAACTGCTTGAAAGGTGTGAAATGCAGCAAGAATGCATGATAATCAAAATGCATGTTTCTAATCTTGTTTGAACCAACCAATTTGTGTTTTACTGAAACTAAGCAATCTTGCTTGAAGTGTCATTTTTGTGGTTCATTTTCAAGTAGCATATCTTTCAGAAGAGTGTGTTTAGTTTTTTTCTACTTTTATTATTGGTATTTGTATTATATGTGTCATGTGAGGTGATTAATATTTCAACAGAGTAATGATAATATTAAATATTATATTTTCACATAAAAATATAAGTTGTCAAAAACTGAATGGAAATTTTTGTATTTTAACATTGTATATGTTTGACTTATTACTCAGTTTTGATGCTTCATCAAAGACTAAAGTAAATGACAGAAAAGAAATTTGAATTATATTCACTGTTAGTTTCCTGTGTTCACTCAGCATGACACATATATGTGATAATCATTTCATATTCATAACAAATCCTTTTATTATGGAAGCTGGAAGAGGTGCATGTTATTTAAAATAACACTAATTTCCCAAATTAGGATGGGTTATAAATTAATTTTTGAACATAAGCCTTTGATAAATGAGTGAAGTCCTCACATGCAGATAGAATGACTGTGATTTTTGATATTCAGCTACACCAAATGTTAGAATGTAAAGCAGTCTAAAAATAAAATATAAAATATAAAATAAGATGACTAATTTTATATGGAGAAGTTTTGCAGATGAAAGAAACTAAATTTGCAAGTCCTTTTGTAAGTAAAAACTATTTGTTTTTCTTGACATTACTTTGAAATCTTTATGTAACATATTTGCAAGAAACAGCTCTGAATATGCTTATTGATAACCTATTAAAGGCAAGGTTGTAGATTATCTAAATTAGTGGGTTAGTGCTGTATAGCACTAGGAAATTAATAGCTACTATTTGCATATTTTATAGTCATCAGAAAGCATTAGAAAGATGAAGATAAGCAGGGTGTATGGCAAAAAAGGCAGCCCATGGACTCAGTCTGAGTTTGTATGTTGGCTCTGCTACTTGTCAGTGACCTTGACCAAGTTATTTAACCTTGTGGTGTCTGCATATCCTGATCTGCAAAATGGATAGAACATTATCATCTACTTCGTAAGGTTCTTATGAAATTTAAATTGAATAACTCATGATAATTGCTTTGGCATATAGTAATCACATATTAAAGCAAACTCACTTTATTAATAAAAGTTATAAATATCTATCCATTTCTATGTTTTTGAATATCATTTTTTAAGAAAAAATGATTGAAATCTTGTCCATATCATTTGTGGTACTGTTAAAAATAAAAATCACATTTGTTTAATACAAGGGAACTTAGAGATGGTCAGCTTAATCTCCAACTCTCTCAGTATGACCTTGTCATTTTACTAATGGTTAGAAAGAGTCCTTTTTGTCTTTGCATATTCATAAACCAAAACAACTTTACAGAAGCAAATAATCTAATCTTTGCTCTTACAAGAGAGAGCAGGCTTTGTCAGAGTGGGGTACAAAAAATGAAGAGAGACAAAAGATTGGAAATTGAAATGTTTTCAGATGAGAATATCGTGCACTAAAGCCTTCGACTGTGAATATTTGAAAAAGGCCTCCTATGGTTTTTCTTTCTTCTTTTTTTTAAAAATAGGACAATGAAACTGATGGGGTCAGGAATTTATTCTTGCTTCTGCACATCAATGGATCTTGGAAAACTCTTCTTTTGCATGCATTCTCTTATCTATGTATCTGGCATCTGATCAAACTTCCTGGATGGTCAGGGGCTCAGAACAGATTCAGCTGTAAAAATGTACTAGGAAGAGGTGGCAGTGTTGCCTGGATTGCCAAAGGAATGTAACACATTCACAAAGGCAGTTAGAGATAGAAGTGGCTCCAAATCTTAAAAGTCCCAAGGTTAATAGCCTTGATGAGGTCCTGATACTAGAACAGAAGATTTTGGACATAGATTTTAAGCATAGTTAGAGTCTACTAAAATGGGAACTTGCAGGAGACAGGAAACAACAAGAATGTGGGAGAGACAGATGAGGATGCAGAAGGATAAGGGAATAAAAGAATGAGGAGGATAAAGTGATTGCAGTTAATGATCATTTTGTCTACTGTGCTTTTCATATAGTTTATAGGTAGAAAGGAATAGGATAGAGAAGTAGAGGAAACATACACAATTAGTGAAATTAAAAGAAGCAAGCTTTGTTAACATGACATCAAAAGCATGTTTGTTGAGAGGATTCTTTTTACTAGGGGTAGAAAGAATTGTTCAACAATGAACTATAGACTGAGTACCTACCAGTTTATATAGGATGTACCATGGGAAATAGTTTTAAATATACCAAATTATTCCCCTAGGAGAGATTTGTTGTGGTTTTACTTAGCATGCTTAGAGCTAAAAATTCTCACCATGCTTTCCAAACATAAAACAGTGGGATTGAAGCAATTGAGACTTTTTTTTTGGGATGGTGATATTTTTGGAAAAGAAAAAGACTTATTTGAGATATAGAACTATACCCTAATTCAAATGAAATTAAACTGTATTCTAGGATTTTTTTGCACAATGAACAAATGGGTAAATGCCACTTGATATATTAAAGATGACAATGATGCCAACAGTTCTACTAGTAATTTTTACCATGTTTCAGTTCCTGTACCTGCATTTTGCCCACATTATATCATTTAACTTGCATCACCACTGTTTAAAAGGTCCACATCATTATCCCCACAGGGGAAGACTATGAGGCATAGAAAGATTATCTAATTTTATTAGATCCTCAAAATCAGATGATAGGTTCAGCCTAAGGAATGATTCTAGTAGACATGACGCTAGGGGATGTTTTTTGGATGTTGAAAAGGTGGGAACAGGGAGACCACTTTTATTTTACAGAACATGTTTTCAGTACATGCAGTTTATAGTCATCTATCTTATATCTATGACATAAAATGTTTACGTTCATTGAGGTTATTAGATTTCTGTACATGCCATATCTTGACTTGTGAAGAAAGTGCAGAGATTGGGGAAGAAAACACCCAAGAAGACGGAGAGCCAATACCACCTACCCCGGCCGATACAAGCCCGCCACCTATCGGTGAAAGTCAGGATAATGCGAGGTAAGCCATACAAAACAGGACATAAAATACACGGCTCCTGGGAAAGGCAGAGGAAAAATAGAAAATCAGTGACCACAAGAACTGTCAACATGCAGGATTAAGAGAGCTCTTGTTGAAGAAAAAATATGAGAATTCATTGTCCTGGATGATATAAACATAGTGTAAGAAAGGAATGGAACAACCCTATAAAGTCATGAATTGGAGAACTTCAAGGCTATAACAATGATTAATCTGTAGAATGCAAAACCCAAATCCCAGAGATAAACATAAAAAAGAGAAATAGGATATGATTTAGCATAAACAGGAGAAGAACCCCCCCCCAAATTCCTCTCCACTTGTACACAGTGTGTAAGTCAAGTAACAATGAAATTAGGTTCTGGAGACAGGCAAACCCAGGCTAAGGTGTGGGCTTAGATACAGGATTGCAGCATGCAACCTTAGCTAAGACACAAGGTTGCAGCATGTAGAAGTACCTGCATATCAGCAGATTATATTTGTGGTCTGCATTAACACCTGCTCATAGGATTTATTTTGGGACTGGCAATAGGATGGTTAGGTTTGAGGTCAGGGTTAGGGTTGGGGTAGTGGTGATTCTAAGGGAATGTGACTTGACATCTGGGATGGAGATTATGTGCTAATCAATTAAGAAGAAAAGAAGTTAAATGTGTAATTTTATTGAATAAGGAACTGTTTCTCAGTGATGAATGTGATAGAATTGAAAAAAATAATGGAGGTTAAAATGTGGGAATACAGCTTGAATATCTCTCTTCATCTTTCTCTTTCTGTACATCTGCCTATAAATAATGATTATGGTAATAATGCTCTGAGTACCTAGAATACTCCAACATCTGTTTTAAGAGCTATGTGAATTCCTCTCAACATTCCTAGCAGTGTTGTTATTACTACTGTATTTCATATGAATAAGGATGTTTAAATTAGAAAGGTAAAGAACCATGGCCAAGGTTACAGAGACAGTAAGTGCAAAGTAGAAAGTCAATCTCAAATCCTCTGATTTCAGTCTATGTCCTTTACCACTACTGTATTCTGTTTCTCAGTGATTACATAGACACAAATCTATAGGACAGAATAAATTTCCAGAATGATAAATGGCCTCTCAAAATTGACAGATGTCTGTAAGACACAAAGTATAAATTGTGACTATAAGATATGTGAGGTTCTTTCGGTCCCATCTTACTCTTTGGACTGAATTTACCGAGCGATTTTACTACTTAGCTATTGCTGCACACAATTTTTTCTAAACCTTTTGGCTTAAAAGAACAAACCATCATTGCTCAACAGTTTCTGTGAACCAGAGATGTAGAAATGGTTCACTTGCTCCGTTTCTGGTTCAGTCATATGAGGTGAAATTTAAAGTTGAATGGGCCACAGTCCATGAAAGATTTAAGTGGGGGAATATGTGCCCGAGATCGTCTCTATGGTTGCTAGCAGCACACATGGAAAGACCATGTGGCCTCTCCTCAGGATGCAGAGCACAGCAGCTAGTTTCCCTTTCCTAAGGTCACCTCCCTATGTGGCGACTGGATTCCACCAGAGCAGATGATTCAAGTGAGATTAACTTAAGACAAGGCCCCAGATGGAAATAGCAGTGTTTTTATAGCCTAACCTCCCTTACTGTTTTCTAGTAAGAAGCAAGCTGCTAAATTAGCTCACAGTTGAGGGAGGGCCTTCTACAGAGTTTGCGTACCAGGAGGTGGCACCATCTGGAAGCCTCTTGGCTACCTCAATGTTTCTGCAACCCAGTCCTCCCTCTTTTTCTGTTTCTACAGTGGTGATGGCACTTCAGCCTCCTACAAAAACTTCTCCTTTTCTGCTCACCCATTTCTCTGCCCTTGTCTCACCTCACCCTCACATTTCTTATACTGCCTGTTCAGTCTCTTTACATACCCATGGTGAGGCCTCAAATGTATAGTATCTCCTACAGTTTTTATCTTTAGCTCAATCTTGAGCTCCCATCTAATTCATTACCTGTTGAAAACCTTAGCCTGTCTCCTAGCCCAGTCTGGTTAACCCTGGCTTTGTTTTGACCCTCACCACTCTCCTTATCTCAGGGAGTGGCACAGCTGTTCAAGTTGCACAAATTAGAAACTCAAGAAGCACACCTCAAAAACTATACTTTTAATTATCCTGCTGGTTATAGCAATCTACTCCTTCTAATTCCCAATTATTTCTTGAAATTATAACCTTTTCTGTCTTTACAACTGCCTATTTTAATTAAGGTTCTCATCATCTCTTTCCTGGATTATTTTAATAGTCTCCTTGAAGGACTCTCTACCTACAGTTCATCTCTTCTCAAAGCAGTTATCTAAAAATGAAAATGTAGTTAAGTTTCTCTCCTATATAAAACTGTATGCAGACTTCTCAACACTTAAATGATGATATCTGGAAGAGATACTGATCTAATAGAAAAAATAAAGGCTGTGGGAGAAAACACAGATGGACTCAATTCTGATGCCATCATTTATTAGTTGATTGAAGTTGGACACATTAAAAACATCCTTAAACCTCAATGTCTTCATACATATAATGGGAATACCTGCATTTGCAAGGTTATTAGAATTAAATAAGATAACATAAAGGGCTGGACAGGAGATTTTTTTTTATAATAGACTGGCCCCATACCAGACTTTATCTCTGATAAGGGAGTTAACATGTGCAATTGCATTAACACTTCAAGTTCTTTTTCTTCCTTGATTTGCATGTGCTGTATTTGTTGTTTTTTTCTGCTTGAAACTTCATTTTCTGCTCAATTTTCTGACTCTTTTTTGGCTTGCTGCTGGACAGACTTTGGTTCTGCCTTTGACTGAGAAGTTTAAAATAAGCTTTAAAATTTTGGATTTTTACTAAGTGTTGATGCAGGAGGATCACAAGTTTGAGCCCAGCCTGTGCAACTTAGAAACTTAGAGAGAACCTGTCTTAAAATAAAATATAAGAATGACTGGAGATATAGTTCAGTGTGAGGACATAGGTTCAATTCCCAGTACAGGAGAGGAAAAAGAAGAATTCTTAAAGCTAAGACGTTTGTTCAACTTCTTGACACTGAGAGCAACAATCGTCATCTCCAGCCAAGAAAGTTTCAGTGGAACTAGACTTCAGCATTTTTCTGGACCTGCTGGTGGGCCAAAGCCAGGCTGAATCGTATTTTTTTGGTTTTTGTTTTATGTTTTATGTTGGAGTGTTTCTGTGTGTTGAAGTGGGGGTGATGGTGGACTAGCTGCCCTCCCAATTTGTCCTAATTATGAATAAACTCATTTTTCCATTTTTATGTTTTTTTTTTCTTCTTCTTGTATTCTTGATTGTCATGGAATTCAGAAAAATTCAGGTAGAAAGGGGCTCTGGTTAGGCCTAGTTTGTTTTCTGTTAGAACTCCTTTTGTTATTTTTTGATTTCTGTTATTTGTGCTTTAAGTTCTTAATTTTTATCCGAATAGTTCTTTAAAAGCCTTTATTCTCATTCTCTTCCTGGAAACTGTTCTCTCTCTTGCTTAACTAAGATGTGTCATTTCACTCTGATCTACCTTTTTGAGGTACTAATGGAGAGCTTTCTACTCATTTCCGTGGTGGCACATGTTCCACTGGTTGCAGAATAATCTGTAAAACTGGAGAGTGGAGAGTAGATCTTGTCATCAAGTCCCAACTGCCCAGCACAGTATCTGTCAGACAGATAAAGTAAATAGTTTTTGTAAAGATATCCATAGCCACAAACCACATAACAATGTTTTGATCAAGAACATGCTGCACTTTTGACAGTGATTCTGTGAGGTTATTGTAGAATTGAAAAATTCCTTCTACCTAGTGACACTGTAGCTGTTATAACATTGTCATGCAATATATTACTGATGCATCCATGATCATGCTGATGTAAATAAAAATTTAGCACATGAAATTATATACAGTTTGAAATGGTTTAAAATTGTAAACAATCATATATTCTGTATGTAATTACTAAACTTCTTATCATTATTTTAAAGTATACTCAATTGTCATTCAAAAATTTTTCAGGGATGATAGTTCATAGCCATAATCCCAGCTACCTAAGGATGTGACATGAGAGAATCTTAAGTTTCAAACTCTTTCTCAATATTTAGAAATGTAGAAAGTGATAGGTCAGTGGGAGAACACATGCCTAGCACTTGTGTACCATGTACAAGTTACTAAATTCAAGTCACAGTACTAGAAAAAGAAGTTTCTATAAAATAATGTGTTATAGTAGCAGCAGCAAATCATGTCTTATCATGCTTAAGCGTCTTTTGGTTCCATCAAGAGGTCATGTTGAGTGATCATCTAGGTCTGGTGACTATATCCCTTGATGGTCACAAAACAAAGAATTTATCTAATGACATATTTCTAAGAATGTGCTCCCATTATGGAGCGATGTATGATGATACATATTTTCTACCATCTGAGTGAATCCTAGGATTTTCCTTATAATTTTTAGATAATATTCAAACTGAATTTATCAACCTGAAAAATCTAGTTAAGGTCTATGGTGGAGGAATAAATCTACTTTACAATATGTTGAAATTAAGAATATAAGCAGAAATCTCATTTAAAACAAACATCATAGTGAGACGACTCATGTATTAGCTAAGCAAGAGAGAGAACAGCTACAAGGAAGAGCATGAGACTAAAGGCTTTCAAAGAACTATTTGTATAAAAATTAAGAATTTAAAGCATGAATAGCAGAAATCAAAAAATAACAGAAGAAAGAGTTTTTATGTGGAGGATGAAGTTGATGGAGAAAGAAAAGATGTCAAGTAGCATCAAATCTATCTTCTTTGTAAGAAGTGGGTGCTTGACTAGAAAGGAAGAAAATTGATTACTACATGGTACTGAAAGAGAATGTGAAGAGTGAAGTACTTCTAAGATCTGTTGGCAGAGCAAGAAGAGCTGTGTTCTGAGAGAAAGGAGATGACAAATAATGGATGAAAGAGCAAAAAGGTGAAGCAATTAATGATAAATAAACTCTTGATATCCCAGAGTAGGAATGAGAAAGTTTCTTCGTAAGAAGATGGCCAATGGAGCTTGATGTCCTGGCTTATGTTCCTTGAGAAGAACAGGTTCTTTGAGATTCTCCCAATCATTCCATTCTTGTTTTAAGTTAAATGCAACTCACTTGATAAAATCAATCTTAGATTCTCTAAGCTTGGAGGACAAGATAATAACCAACAGGGAATAACACAGCAGGTTGGGAATGTGCAATACTGTGTATGCATGCACCTATGAGTATTTTAAAGGAAGCAAATAGTTTGCTCCATTGAAACAGTTCTATAAAGAATTTCATCCTTGATAGTATCTTCTAAAATGTCATTTCCATGCTTGTTAAAGTTAGCAGTATGAAGAAGTTCTTTGAGATGTTAAACTTTCTACGGTACATGGCATTGTTCTGCATTTTTGGACATATGTTCAAAGTTAGTAATAGGCACTAGGATTGTTGCTCAGTGGTTGATACTTGTCTAGTATGCTTAGGTCTCTGTGTTCTGTCTTCAATGTGAGAGAGAGAAAGAGAAAGAGAGGAAGAAGAAGAGGAAAAAGAAGAAGACAGAAAAGAGGAAGGAAGGAAGGAAGGAAGGAAGGAAGGAAGGAAGGAAGGAAGAGGAGAGGAGAGGAGAGGAGAGGAAAAAGGAAAGGAAAGGAAAGGAAAGGAAAGGAAAGGAAAGGAAAGGAAAGGAAAGGGAAAGGCAACAAAAGTTCTCAATGGCACATGGGAGACCATAAAAAAGGAAAAGAAGATAGGCATTAAAACTTGGTGTTGTTGATGTTGATTGCAGAATTGTTGGTAAGCTTGGCAGTCCAAAAGATTATTCCAAAGGTTCTAAGCTCTTCCACAGGTTTAGTTTATGTGGCAGAAAAGATGACTGATACTGGTTTTAGGAAAACACCAAGGAAGGTCCTACAGAGAAAATTTTACTAGATTGAAACTGAGCTCAACTTTTAGATCCAGTGAACACACTTCATACTCATTCAAAGCTGTAAGTGATGTATGTAGAGTTGTGATGTATGTAGAGTATCTGTATGAAAGTGAAATGCATCCATCCATCCTCCCTCTCAATGGCAGAAAAGAAAAAGTTACAGGCATGAGAAGTGTGTCATACCCTTTATTATCATGTAGATGTTAGATTTATTTTCAGGGAAAAACAAACTGGGGAAACAACATTATCTCAGTTAAGGCAAATAGATTTTAAAGGTGGGAAAGTATTATGTAGTTTGAATCACATATTAATGCATGTGAATAATACTCTACTGGTAATAAGAAAAAAATCAGTATTGGAAATGTAAAATTATTCCAGGATAACTATGTAATTCCTTAAAGAAAAGGGAAAATCCTAAAAAGTTATAAAATTCAAAGTACTTTTTTAATTTAAAAAATTTTCTTAGTACATGTTTGCAATACATAATGATTGCATTCATTGTGTGAAATTGGTACATGTATGAAATACACCTTAATTCTTTTTTCTTCCCTTTTCCATTCTCTCCCTCCCCTCTCTCCATTTGTAGGTTCCCTTCCATTGGTAAAAGATTTGCTTCATTATTTCCTATTATTTATCATTTAGTTTGCTTTTTAATGTTTGTACTTTGAATTTCTTATATAAGAGAGGTCATGTGATATTTAGACTTGTGTGTCTGATTTATTTCATTTAACAGTATGATCTCAAGGTGCAACCATTTTTCTATAAATGATTCAAATTTTATCTTTCTTTATGCAAAGTAGCACTCCATTCTATATAAATACATTTCCTTTATTCATTTATCTGTTGATGGACATATAGGCTACTTGCAATATTTAGCTATTGTGAGTTGTGCTGCTTTAGACATGGATATGCATCTGTCACTGTAATATAATACTTGTAACTCTTTATAAGAATCTTCCAGAGGGGAATACCTGGGTGCAGTGGAATTTTGATTTTTTTTCTAGAAATCTCCATACAGATTTCTACAGTGGTTGTACTACTTACTTTACATTGTCACAGTATAAATGGGTTCCTTTCTGGCTTGGTCTCGCTAACATTTGTTATGATCTTATTTCTTAGTGATAACATTTTTTTTTTTTATCAAAGAAGGCCTGACCTCTTAAAACAGAAATCTGTGAATTTAGGGTGAGAACATTCAAATCATTCTTTAAAAGATTCAGGAAGTAGAAAAACTAGAAAAAAGTATTAACATTGTTTGTGATGTTTTATACAGCGTATTTCTGCATAAAACTCATGCTGTGTTCTCAAGATCCAATTTGCCCAGGAAAAAAGATTATAAAAGTACAACAGCAATATCTTATCTCTCAAAGTATCACACAGTAACTAAGATTATTATATAAAGAAGACAAAAGGAGAAATGACTCAAAGAAGTGCTTTTTTTAAAGAGAAAAAGAATATGAAAACAAGATTGGAGATGATAACATCTGGTAGAGTTTGAACATAGGAGATTATGAATGATATACTAAAGTATCAAAGGGCTGGTGAGATGGATAAAACATACAGAAAAAATAAAGGTAAAGTAATGAACTTAAAATAAATGAGGTATCAAGAATTTAAGGGATTGATATGGCATATTTCTAGGAATATTTTTGGAAAATATAAATCTACAAATTATATACTAGTTTTTATAACTTATTTGATGACAGGACATTAAAGAAATTATTTAAAGAAACATTACAAGCAATTCACTAATATTTAGAATAGGATGCTAGTTATCCTGTTATCCAATGTAAATATTTATATGTGAACATTTCTACAAGTAGATATGCTTAAAGGTAAGATATTTTCACCTCAGTTTGAATTAAGGGGCTTCTGCATGTACAGATGTGTTGTGATTTTAATTAGGGTCTTCCAGTGCCCAGTCATACTCCAGGACCACTGGAGATGTAGTACGCCATCCTGGAATTTGAGAAACCTGTCAAAGTTAGACATAAATAGAAAAAAATGAGAGACCACTGCTAAAATTCACATTGTTTTTGTGTCAAGGCAACATAACAACAACATGGAAAATTCTGTCCATCCCTTATTTCATTTGTACAATAACCTATGTCATGGTTGATGCCCCCCCTTTGGGATTGACCAAAGCATTAGAATATCAGATAGACAATACTGTATTTTTGTCTTGGAAATGTGCTCTAGTTGTTTGGATTATGCCTAAAACGAAGCAAAGCAAAACAAAGAGGCACAGGTTGTGCATCAGTGATACTGTGTGTTCCAGAAAGCTTTTGCTTTTATTTATACAGTAAATAATAATGACAATTAAAGGAAAACAAAACAAAACAACACTGGGCTATACTTAGGAGTGTTTGAAAACTAGAGCATCACAGGAAGATCCCATTTTCAGGAAGGGTAGCACCTTGGGTAATGTGAATACAAGTTGACTGGACCATTAGCTAAGCATAGGAGAAAACAAGAAAGGATGGTACCTGGGGGAGAGAAGGCAGTGATACCTGCTGTTAGCCTTGAGCCAGCTCTTTTCTGAGCCTGCAAGGTCCAGTTCACAGAATATAAGTGAAAGGCAAGCTGGAAGAGTTGTGGGCTACCTAGCCTGTGACTGTCATTGGCTCTGTACAGTGTACATGTAGTTTTAGGATTGTTCAGCTGGTGGAGTGTGACTCAGGCTGCCACAGGATGCTCCTGGTCATCCTGGAGAATGTGAAATTAAGCAACAGTGTGAATGATGCTGGTGAATGAAAGGGTCCTGTGAATTGACTCAAGTGTCACCCACCAGGCTTTGCCATGCGGTATCTGTCATTTGGCATGCACTTGTTTTGATTGGACTTTGTCACTTTGGTTGTACTTCCCATTATTGTTTGAAGAGGCAAATCCTGTTTATTTTGTTTGTTTTCAAAGAAAAAAGGGAAACTGGAAAAAATAATCTTTTCAATAACCTGAAATTCAATGTTGAAATACAAGTGTAGTAGCAATAACTACAGAACAGTGCAGGAAATCGAAATTTTAATATAATCCCTCTGAAAAAGTAATCTTTCAAAATCCTTTTGTGTGTCTTTTCAGGATACAGGATTTGGGGTACTCTGAAAAAAGTTACCAATCTGCAAGAATAAAGGATTACTTAATAGGAACAGCAGAAACAACAAATAATGAATGTATTAAAATATTAGTTAATATTTCTTACTATATACTATTGGAATATTTCCAATTGTTACATTTGTCTTGCTGGTGAAGCAGATGAATGTGATATTACAACACCCATCACTGCCCAGCGATGATTGCACTACATTGTTTGTGTTCTCTCTGAGCACAAGGCAAGGATTTTTCATTAAATGCTTCATTTACAGCTCTCTGCAGTGGTTCCACAAAGTCAATACATATTCTTTACTCTAAGAAGCAAAGAATGAAGCGTGTGAAACAAAAAGAGAGACAGAGTATAAGTCCAGCAGCTGTCAGGAGCCCTGGGTACATATTCTGTCTGTCCTGGTTCACTGCCAGCAGCATTGATTGCAAGAAAATAGGAAGGGGCGATGCTTGAATATCTTTCTACACTCATGCAGGCACCCTTGAAAGCTGGATACGGATGTGGGGGCAAATTGGAAAGTAGCAAACAAGTACAATTTAGGGTAAGTTAATAGATCAAGTAGGATATTCCTATCATATTTAAACCCCAAAGGAACAAGAAATATTTTGCTAAGGTGGAACAGAGTGACCATTAATAACATCCCTCTTTCCTGATAAATATCAACTGCAATTTAAGTGGGAAATACAGTTTCCTTCTCAATAATGTGGACACCAGAGTGATTTAGGCTGAATTTTTTCTGAAAGAAGTGGCTTTAACTTGTCATAGATTGCTAAAACACTTCTATATAAAGTATATATTATTAATTTGTGTGGTAATTCACTTACTTTATAAGCAATTTTTGAATCTATATACTGTGCCATGTAGTGTGTGTGAAGCACAAGGGATAAAAACTAATAAACAAGAGACACTTTCCTCAAGAAGTTTAGGGTCAACCTAATAACCTAGAAGCTAGAAAGACTTGCCAATAATTCCTGACAAATAACTGCATTAAAGTAAATGTCATTTTGCCTACAAGAACTTAGTAGAAATTTAATTCATTAAAAATGTAAATACCTTAATATCATAACGTGATGATTATAATTTATATAATAGATCTATCTATAAAAAACTGACTCTTCTTTGAAAAAGAATTGAAATATTTTTAATGACTTCAATTTACTGTGTCAGCACTATGTCATGGGTTCAATCCCTAGTACCATAAAAACAAAAACAAAAATCAAGGCTGGAGATTTAGCTCAGGGCTTACACACCTGCCTAACAAGCATAGGTTTTGAATTCAATCCCTGGTACAAAAAAATGGCAATTTACTCTGATTTTGATAAAACAGAATAAGAAAAGTTAGTCATTTGTTTAAGGGGAAAGAGAAATTAGTATAGTTCTTATAGAAATTTGGCAGCAGACTTCAAGTAAATTCTTATGTGCTGAACCTTTTCAGTTTTCCCCTTTTATGTTTTGGTTTTCTTCTGTTCTTGTGAGGGAATTCTGACTATGTCTACAAGTTGTAAATATTTCTTAGGTTACTGAATTTCCTAGGAAAAATCTTCCAACTTTTTTTCAGTGATGCTTTAGGAAATAGCATGAATTAACAAACTGATATTGTTTTTATGAGCAACGCAAGGGTACCAGCAGAACATTGTTTTAAAGTAGAAATCCTTTACCAACACAGACTTACTTTCTCTACCTAGAGTCCATCTCTTGCAGCCAAGATCTCAGCAAATCTCCCAAGGAAATTGAATCTCACCAATGTCTTTAGCACTTTTCATCCTGCCCTGGTTTCTGAGAACTTACTAGACAATTTTGGAAGCATGTTGGTTGTGAGCAGCCTATTGGCTCTTAAATGAAAAACAAAGGAGTCAGGGTTCACAGAAGAAAGCCTGTCTACTGGCTGCTTTGTCTTTTTACTTTGCTTGTTTATTTTCTTTTGCATTCAGGGTGACCATTAGATGAAGGCAGCCAGCTTGGAGCTGGCACACAAACCAGTTTGGCATTACTCAACACAATTTAAAGCTCTGTATTTGTTGAGGCAGACCCAATTTTTTTTTTTGTAGTAGAATGTCTTATTTGTTCATGGACTTTAAAGTCCTGGTTTGATTTTTATTTTTTCCTCTTTAATTCTGTGGTTACAAATCTATTATTTTATCTTTTACCTACAGTCTTTCTGGGAAGATGGATATGAGAGTAGTTAAAGGTAGAGAGAAGAGCATGAGGGAAAATTTGTTTTGTAAAAACTATAGGAAATATAGAACAGATATGTTTGTAGAGGTAGTTATTTGAATAATTATTCAGTACTTTCTGAGATTCAGATATGGCGTTTAAAATTTGGCTTAAAATATTTACTGCTGAATTTTATTTCTATGACACTTAAATATAAAATAATAAAATTCATAGAAACATAGATTGCTTTTCTGTCACTAAATTAAGTATTTTTCATTTGGAAAACCTTCTAAGTTTACTAAACATAAACTTAGTATAATTTTGAATAAATGAAAACATTTTTTTCATATTCTTAAGGTCCTTATATGGCTACAGGGTTTTAGTGGCTATGAAATATTGACACCTAAAACATTTTACTCACCAAAGTTAATTTTAACTTTTCAAAATGAAGCATTTTAGTCATGATAACATTTTGGACTTTTATGGCTTAAAATGTTTACATATTTCCACATACACAAAAGTTTAAAATGTAAAATTGCTAAAAAATTAGAAGAATAGAACCTGACTTAGATTAGAAATGCAACAAATCTATCAGATGAATGAAGAAACAATGATTCACATTTTGCAAATATTAAAAGTGTGTCACACACTGTTATATGTGTGTGAGTGTAGTTTAAACAACTTTTTAGAGCTATAATTCATATCACAGGACATGTACAACTCAATAGTTTTATTGCATTCTTGTTATGTGCAACCATTGCCATTCAATTTTAGAATACTTTTAGCAAATGCATTCTTTAGCTATTCACAGCCCCTCACTAGCCAACCTTAAAATACCACTGTTCTGCTTTTTATTTCTAAAGATTTCTCTGTTCTAGACTTCCGTATCGTACTATGTGACCTTTTGGAACAGGTTTTTTTCATTTACAATGATGTCATCAAGGCTCATTCAAGTTGTAGAATACATCAGTACTTAATTTGTACAAAACATCTTACACACAATCACCACAACAGCTTTCTTTATGTTTTATTTCAATTTAATATATGAACAGAATATACCTTACAATAGTTAGGTGCCTGGCCCCACATCACCCATCCGGTGAATTTCCAGAACCAGCAGTCTTTCTATTTCTTTCTACTTGTGAGGAACTTCTATCTGGGGCAGTTTGAGACTTTGCTATCCTTCCAGGGATTGAGCAGCAAAAGGTCTTTGAGATCAGTTGTCATCATACCTATACTGACAGAGAAGAGAATCATAGTGGGTCCCCTGGTGTCCATCAAGCTTTCATGCGGAAAATATGAAGTATGTTCCTGGTATCCTTTGGAGCCCAGGCTGCAGGGAGGAGAATTAAAACAAAGAGATACTAAAACAGAGGTGAAATCTTCTCAGGTTAAGTTTGGTGCTTTTCCTCCGACAGTGAAATAGATGTACTGTACTTTGGGGATAGTGACTTCTGGTTTGATGTGGAGGTCATGCAGAAGGTAGTTTGAAATGGAAAGAATGACTCCCATCAGTGCAAAAAGACCTTTCCCCACTCCCTCCACTAAAACCTGGAGTCTCATAAATACAGTTTGCTATAGTCCTTACTCAAATGAAGCACACTTATTTTCACAAGCCTCCCTCAAAGCTGCTTTTTGTGTAGTTTTTCCTCTTCAAGGCATTTTACAAATTTAAACTTCATTTAACTTGTGTGGGAATACTAGAAAATACAAGGGTGGAAAAGAGTGATGTCCAGACTGTGAGGCACTCAACTCAGGTTACAAGGTCCTCTGTATCCTGGTCAATGTGACATTTGAGTGAACTAAAGAGAATTTTGGGGGCATAGAGCAATCTTTGCCTGTCATTAAGGGCTTTGAGGGAAATCAACCTCCTGACTCTGAAATCTCCATGAGCCTGGAGCTGAGGATGGCAGGAAAATGTCCCCTCTCTAGGAGCATTGCTTTCAAGACCAGTATTTGCCTAGTAGACTTGGGCTGGGGTCTCATAGGCAGAGCTTGTGCTGGCACATTGTCCTCCATTGTCAGGTTCCTGTGTGACATGTATGTCGGCCAAACAATTCCAGGAGATAAAGAAAGTCTTGTGGTTGTACACAAACCAACCAGTCAGGTTACAGCAGGATAGGACTGTGAGTGCTTGAGTAATTCACCTATGTCCCGTTGGGCAACTCTAGCTCAGTTCTGAGTACTTAAGAAAGAAACATCAGTGATCTGAA
This sequence comes from Hydrochoerus hydrochaeris, assembly GCA_004027455.1. Lineage (NCBI taxonomy): Eukaryota > Metazoa > Chordata > Mammalia > Rodentia > Hydrochaeridae > Hydrochoerus > Hydrochoerus hydrochaeris. The sequence continues at coordinate 116,104 of PVLA01002666.1, forward strand.
GGTTTCTGTTTCCATGCAGCTGATACTCTGGTGGCTCAGGAGTGTGAAGGCCTGGTCTTTTGTATCTTTCCACTACTTTTTAGTCCAATTATTTAAATACAGGATGATCAAAATTTGCATATTTTATCTTTCATTTTTATAAGATAATGTAACAGAAAATACAAAATGACAATTTAATCAAATTTATTCAATATAAGAATCAACTGATTGAAACGACACCTGCCTGAGTGATGCTTGGGATAGTTAGTATGTAAACACTGTCCAAGTGACACTTGTGTTAAATCGTTAAGTGCCTAAAATTCTTGTGCGAATGTATTTTGAAGCATTTTACTGGTAAATAGAATCTCCATCACAGAGAAAGTTGGACAGGCTAAAAAAAGCTGAGTCCATTTCTCTACTTTATTTCAGTTTTGTTAAAAAGAAATTACAGTATATGGGGTTGTGGTTTCCCCTAATGGACAAAACACCCTTTTTGCATTATGCTCATATTTCAATTATCTGTGCTAACCCTGTGTCTATTTCTATAAGTAACTGAGAGAGGCTTTGACTTCCAGAGCTTACTCTGAATAGGTTTCATTTTCATTTTGCTTCAATATCACTGTCAAAAAAGAATTGGGAGACTTCTTCTACATATAAATAGAAAGGAAATATATTTTGTAGTCCTTTCTTCAGAAGTATGATCTAGATAAATTTGTACATATTTTATTTCTACCCATCAGGGCACAACACAACACAAGCCACTTCAATTACCTCAGCAACAAGCTAGCAATACAACTTTATCATTTCAATTTTTCATCTTTCCTCTTTGCTTGATGTGTGTTCTATGCAGTATATCAGCAAAATCTCATCAACCCTAGCCTCCTTTAGGCTAATAAATCTCAGTCACAGATTAATCTCACACAAAATGAAAAAAGGAAGATCACAACAGAAAAAGCTAATGGCTGCAGTCAGTCACTGTTGTATGTTCCCAAATAAATACCTACAGGTTGTGAATGCTATAGGAGTTTTCAGATTTTTCAACCAATGTCAAATGGGAATCACATTGGGTTTTGCTTTCATTTCTTTTCTTTACTATCATGATTCTGTGGGAGGAATGTGATCATTAGATTACTCAACCAATAAAGTCCTGATAGTATGGGTGAAAATTGCTCACACAGTTTAAACAATGATTATGTTCCTCAGTGAACTTGGATATTCAGTTACAACAGTCTTTTAGTGTAACAGCTGGAAGACAGGTTGATGGAAATGCCCCTTCAAACAAAGGATGGACCAACTATCCTCTCCAATAAAATTGCCATCATCCTCTTTTTCCTTAAGTGAGAAACTTTGTATTGTCAAAAGTGGTCTCCAGGCAAGTGTCTCAATCATTATGTATAAAGAAACAAAACGTCATCTTTTGCAATCATTATAAACTACTAAATGTTGGAGGAAATGGTAGAGGGTGAATCTAGATTGTTTTTTCTCAGTGTCCAAAGCAGATGCCAATATTATCAGACAATTCTGCAAATGAGGACATTAAAATACAGCTTTGATTGCATCAAATGTGTTTTGTTAAACATAAATGATCTCTCTTGAGAATTATAGTGAATTAGAGTGCTACAAATGTCATCATAACCAAGAGGACATTGTTACCTTTTAGACAAATTTTAAACCAGAGTCACAGAATGTAAACCTTGTTTACAACATATCTGTTTTTAAAAGTTCTACAATTTAAATTGTGATAAAAAGTAAATTTTATCACAGAGTATTGAGTTACCATTTATTACTCAAAGGAAAATAGGCTCTGAACACATTCTCTAAAACATTTTATTTTTTATATCTGGAAACTAATTAAAATGATATAATATTTGAGGGACCAAACTAAGTTTGTTAAAATCTTTGCAGTCACTAATTAAAAATGAAAATCATTAAAATACAAACAGATTGTATTTTTTTATTCAGTACATAAAGCCATCAGATTAAATTTTCTGCCTCAATTCTTACACTCAGTGTTAGTAGCTGCAATTAAATTTTCTGTCATTTATATCTTCAGTTTTCCTGTTTTTTTTCACTTTTTTTATTTGAAGAGAAAAAAAAAACAAAACAGAAAACAAGGGAAGCAATAATATAAAATTCCAAAAAAAGAGATAAACTAAAATAAACACTAAAAGATCATTAGTTGACAAATTACATAGTCATCTTAGACATGGTTGTTGAAGTTACAGAATTAAAGCACAGAAAGTGGACATTCAAACCACAAGACCGCAAACAGTTCTGCTCAACTATCCAACATAAACTTAGTAATATTTGGTTATCAATTCTACACCCTTAAACATACATGCAGTTATATCCTTTAGAGCACCTTCTTTTCCTCTCTTCTTTACAAGAGCAATTACACATTTTGGGTTTTATTACACATACATTTCTTATTACTTTTTTTAGTTAATAAATTGCATATTGTCCTCTTAGAAATAGTTGTTCAACTTACAAAATTAAAGCACATAAAGTTAACATTCAAACAGTGAGACTGAAAACATTTCTGTTCAACAATCCAACAAAAACTTAGTAATGTGGTTATCAGTCCTACACACTTAAACATACATGCAGTTATATCCTTTAGAGCACTTTCTTTTCCTCTCTTTTTTACAATAGCAATTACACATTTGGGTTTTATTACTCCTACATTTCTTATTACTTTTTACACTAGAGACACAATGTGATATTTATAAATATAATTCTTATTTATTTCACTTATGAGAATTGGCTCAAGTTGCCTCCATTTGCCTATGAAGGCCTCGAGATCATCAGTTTTTATGCTGAGTAGTATTCCATTATAAAATCTTTGATTGCATCAAATGTGTTTTGTTAAACATAAATGATCTCTCTTGAGAATTATAGTGAATTAGTGTGCTACAAATGTCATCATAACCAAGAGGACATTGTTACCTTTTAGGCAAATTTTATATAAAATACCACATGTGTGTATATAAAAATACCACATCTTTTTCATCCACTCTGCAGTTGATGGGCATTTTGGTTGTTTCCAAGATTTAGCTATTACAAATTGTGCTGCTATGAACATGGGGGGACATATATCACTGTGATTCAGGTTTTCTGGGAAAATACCCAGGAGGGGAATAGCTAGGTTGAATGGAACTTCCAATCCTAGTCTTCTGAGAAATATAAATACTGATTTCCATAATGGCTGCAGCAGTCTTCACTCCCACCAGCAGTGGAGCAGTGTTCCTTCTTCCTGGCAGCCTCGCCAACATTTGTTATCAGTTGTTTTCTTGATGGCAGCTATTCTTTCCAGAGTGAGATGAAATCTCAATGATGTTTTAATTTGCATTTCTCAAATGACCAGTGATGGTGAACATTTCTTCATATATTTATTTGCCATTTGTATATCTTTCTCTGAGAACTATGTGTTCATCTCAGATGCCCATTTTCGGAGAGGGTCTTTGAATTTGGGGGGTTTGATATTTTTCAGTTCTTTATATGTTCTGGATATAAGTCCTTTGTCTGAGGAGTTACTGGCTAAAATTCTTCCCCATTCTATGGGTTTTCTTTTCACTCTGTTGGTGATTTCTTTTGAAGTGCGTAAATCTTTCAATAATATGAGATCCCAGTTGTTGATCAGTTTTCCTGTTAATTGTGAAAAATAATCTAGAGATGACCTACAAGAGATAAGTGTACTAGTTTTCAGTCAGCTACTGAAGTACAGTTGCAGAATTTTTTTTCATTTTCCATGGTCTTGTCTTCTCTTTTTCTTTTTCAACACAAAACTGAAAATTGGCCAATTCACTGTATTCTTTGAGTTCTAACTTCTTGGATCCTTTCTTTAAACTTCATGGAGACTGAGACTCTAAAGACTTTTACACACTTCAAGGAGCAAAATAGCAGTAGACATCTAATAGAGACAAAAGGAAAAAAAAAGGATGAGAAAAGAAACATTGCAAAACAGATGATTCCAGTATCAAAACATAAATAAACACTGACAGAGTGATTACATCTTTATTCTCAAGGTACTAATCAGTTTGCTTCAGTTCCAAAATGATATGCCAATGTTCTATGGTACATCTTGGGAGGTATCTTGCTTACTTTTATCATTGCTGAGACAAAATATCTGATACCCAAAGTTAAAAAAGGGAGGATCTCTTTTGGCTCATAGTTTGCAGAGGTTTTAATCTGAAATCAGGTCAGGGTGGCCTAACAGAGGGGCATCACAGAGGAGAAAAAACAGTCATGGCATGGAAAGAGGAAGGCAGGAGGCAGCAAAAATAGTAAGCAGCAAGAGATAAGCAGTTCCTTTTCTGTCCCTTATATTTTATCCAAGCTACTTGCCCTTCAAGTGGGTAACACACCCAAGGTGGGTGTTATCGATTAAGAACTGATGGTCAACTTAATGCCAGCTGAATTAAATCACCACGGTGGTGAGCATAGCTGTTCCACCTGAGGCAAGTTGCCAGCATAGAGACATGGAGCAGTGAAGCGTTGAGACATTGTGGCTTCTCCTACGTGTTGCTGTTTAAACCATTGGTTCTCCTGGAGGGGCTCTAGTCTTCGCATCAAACATTGCTTCCTGGCTCCAGAGAGGAAGACGTGTGCTGCTTAATCTCCAGGATAGACTCATCATTCTGGCTTCCTGGCATGTACTTGACTGTGCTTATCATTGGAGGAGCTCAGGGCCTCCATGTCGCAGAGGATGGCTATGGTGCTTTTAAGGGCAACCCTGGTCTTTGTTTTGAGTATGACCTCGGCTCCAGCATAGAACCCTCAGCCTATGAGCACAGCTCCTTCACCCTGCTGGCATAGACTTTCTAGCTTCCACTGCTGACCTTTGGGGCTTCCCAGCACAGATCCATAAAAGAGACTGGTGTGAGTCCTTCTTGTAGGCTCTAGACCTCTAGTTGGACTTGTGGGAGGCATTGTCATGAGCCCTGGGTCTTCATCTGGACTCATGCTGGACATTGCTGTTGGATTTAGGCCCTTGATTGAATATTCTATGTGTTTGGTGTTGTGGATAGATTTCCTGCACTTTCTTGTGTTAACTCTGGGTGACCATTATAAAATAATATTATAAATTCCATGTTATGATTCTAATTGTTCTCACAACCCCTGACTACAACAGTGGGCCACTCTTAATCCTAGCATTGCACCATGAATAAACCCCAGCATCTCAAACTCTGGATCAAGCCACTGCTGAAAACCCCATGTATTACAACATGAGGCTTTGGCATGACATCTACATGCATGCCATAATAGGGAGATTTCATCGTTTCTTTGTTTCTTTCTTTCTTTTGAGAGGAAAAAAACAGCAAAATCAAATAAAAAAAATAACAAAAGCAAATCAACAACAACAAACAATAGCGATATAGAACTCCAAACTAAGATGATAGGAATTTAACAATGGTTGTTATGTTGCATGGTGTTATCTTCAAAATAGTTGCTCAGGTTACCTGATACAGGCATGCAAAATTGATCATACAATATAATTTCCTCTTGAGCAGTTTCTTTCCCTTTTACTATATCTATTGTAACTTCTGGCTCTTATTTACACTTTCAGTTTCTTATACAGTGAGACAATACAGTGTTTACACATGCAAGTCTGATTTACTTCACTTACATGTATGGTTTCTAGTTGCATCCACTTACCTACAAAAGCCTCAAGTTTACAATACTTTATGGGTGAGCAGTATTTCATTGCATAAAAATACCACATCCTTTTTTTATTTTGAAGGTAGTAAAATACAACAGAACAACACAGAATAAAGCCAGTTGAGACAATGCAGTGAAATTGGTACAGAATTTCACAGCAGATTACCGGGATAACAGTAATAGTTACCATAGTATATCTCATTATCTTCACAATAGTTGTCCTTTCAATCAGGTATAGCAAAATCAAACCAAATACAGAACATCATAAAACCTATCAAAACAAAGTATTGAGTAGAGCAATACAATTAATCAAAGCAAAGCAAAACAGTGATAACAATATTTGCCTTCAAAGAGATGGTAGAAGGAAATCCCCCATATTTGCTATATTGCAAATGGTCATCCTCCCAAGAGATGCTCAGATCTCTGGCTCCCATTTGCTAATGGAGGGGGAGGGATGTTTGATTCTCAGCCCATATGCCGGTAGGCTCACAGCTGCCTACTAGGGAGGCAAGCAGGTTGCTTTCTTGCCCAGCCCCCTAAGTTCCAACATGGCACGGATCTCGGGAGACGCTGGCTGGCTGGTTCTTTCCCTGGGTTGCCTGCTGCTGGCTTGAGCCACAGCTGTTTACCAGGGAGGCAAGCAAGTTTCTTTTTCCCAGCACCCTAAGTTCCAACATGGCACAGATCTTGGGAGATGCTGGCTAGCTGTTTCTCTACCTGAGTTGCCTGCCACTCACTCAAGCCACAGTTTCTTACCAGGGAGGCGAGTGGATTCCACATCTTTTTTTTTAAAATCCATTCCTTAGTTGATGGGAATCATTAAAATTCCAAGATCTGGCTATTACAAATTGTGCAGCTGTAAACATGGATGCATATATATTGCTGTGGTATGATGTTTTTAATTTTTCTGGGAAAATACCCAGAAGGGGAATAGCTGGGTCAAATGGAACCTCTAGTCCTAGTTTTTTGAGGAATCTTCACACTGACTTCCACAGTGGTTGTACCAGTCTATACTCCCACCAGCAATTAGGGGGCTTTCTTTTTATCAGTTGTTTTCCCTTCAGACCTGAAACTTAAGGTCTGAAACAACAGATAATTAGAGACTTCCTTTGCTAAATCTAGAATTTCACATTCTTAGTGCCATTCCTGAGATACCATATGAAACTTTCCAGAATACCTGGAAAGTTTTGAGTGAAAGAGGAAATGAAGAATGGGAAAAGAAAAATATATATCTATATCTATACACACACATATATATGATAACATAATTATACTACTAATTTCTTTTAGTTTATTGAAGGGATTAGTTGGTGCTTATATTGTTTGATTAATTTTTCATGCCTGTATCTTTTAATCTGAGCAAATACTTTGAAGACTACAATATGAAATATATTAACCATTGTTATTTCTTAGTATCTTGTTTTGAAACTCTATATTATTGCTTTCATTTTTTTACTTTTCTCTCTTTAAAATAAATAAATAAATGGAAAGACTTTCCATACTCAGACTCCTAAAAAAATTTCTCTACAGGATTTTCCCAGGTTCCCTTCTTTCTCATATGTGTTTTTATCTAAATAAACAAAGACAGAATACATAGGGGTTGATGTAGTTCCCCTATTGTTGTTCATTTAGGTTATTTCAAATTTTAAAACCAAAATATATAATTTTGTAATTATTATTTTTTTATAAATCTTTTTATGTGTTTAAAATTTTAGGATAAATTCATATAACTAGCATAATAAAGAATATATAATTTTTTTACTTTTGTACTTTCTGCCAAAATCCCTTCAAGAAAATTTATACATGTTTACACTTTAAAAAGCAATATTTAGAAATCTCTGTGATAGTTTTTTTGTGTGTGAAAAATCACTAAAATTCAACAGAAAGAGGAAAATGAAGAAGAGGGAGTTATGTCTTCTTTTGTTGTACAAAATTTGACAAGCCAGAGGCCAAAGGAACTCATTTTTTTTCTAAGAGGTTTTGAAGAATTCCTCTGTGAAATAATTTTTCTTTTAAAATTTCATTTTATTTTTTATGTTTCTTTCCCATCCTTTCCTTTTCTTTGGGATATCCTGTAGGGCTTTTCCCATATCAGAAATAGCTATTGTCAATAATTTTCCACTTTGACCTCAAACGTTTAGTCAAAAGTTGCTCTAGGCACAAGCTTACATGTATGTCTGTTCCTACATGATACAGAAAGGAAACGTTTATGGACTTTTGCTCTTGGACAGCAAGTACAACTTAAAGAATTTTTAAGTGCAAAATAATTTTCTAACTCATCTTTGTTTTTTCCTTTATGATAATAACATTTTACACTCAGACCCAAATCTTATATTTCTTTGACCATCTAATACTATCTGCATTGCGGTATCTCAGTCTGAGCCATCATGTCTTTTTGCTGGAACCATGATCAGAACCTGGTGACTGCTTTTCTTATTCTCCCTCTTGCCTGAGGTCCATTCTCCATATTGAGGCCTTTTTGTCTATATACAGGCTGTTTTGTCTGTTTTCTGCTATTATAATGTAATAACATAGACTAGTGATGAGGAATCTATGACACACATGCTGCTGTGGACTGTTATCACTGAAGCTCTAAAAGGTTTGTTATCACTACCATAGGCTTAATAATTTAAAAATTTAATTTAAAATTTAATTTAAAATTTAATTTAAAATTTAATTTAATTTAAAAATGTAATTTACTGTTCATGAGCCTAGGAAGTCCAAGAACATGGCACTGTCACCCGGTGCATCTTGATATATTACATCGTGGCTGGAGACCTCACTTGGAAAGAGAACAAGCATGTTAACTTGAGCCTCTCTCCTTAAAAAGCAACTAATACCATCATTGGGGTCCCACCCTCATGACTTTGTCTAACCCATATTGTCTCTCAAGGGGTTCACCTCCAAATACTATTAACAAATTACTTTGTGGATTAAGTTTTGGCATACATGAACAGTTGGAAGACACTTTCAAATCATAGCTTAGACAAAATGACATTATGTCCCTGGCCTGCTGTAAACTCTCCAGTGAATCTTGATGGGAGTTAGACTAAAACCCCATTTCCTTTCCATGTCTTAGGTGGCTTGACCATTTCTGGCCCTTGCCTTTGATCCTGGACCAAATCTGATTGCATTTTCTCTTTTTCCCTGCTCTACTCTTATCCATCAGCCATCATTTTTCTGTCTTCTATGGCAAGATTTTTCCTGCCTTGGAGTCTTTTTATCTGCTGGTCCTCTCCCTGGACATGTCTCTCCTGGTTATCATGTGGTTGCTTTCTTCTTGCCAGTTGGTTCTCAATATGTTACTGTCCTTACAGCCTTTCTCAGCCTTTCTCAGTGTCTCCTATGACACTCATCTTTTATCAGGACCTTTATTAGGAACTGACATTTCTATCTTCCTTATTCTTCAGAAGAATGTAAGCTTTATGGTACAGAGCTTCATCTACTTTTTTCACCTACACCTGAAACAGTCTCTATAACAGAATTGTCACTCAGAGAATATTGAAAGAATTATCAAAGAAATATTCCTCTCCTATAGGTAGTCAGTCTCCATATTCTACTGATTAGTCTCCTTAAATACATCTTGCATCTGTTTTGTTCCCATTGTTCCATTTGTTCCATTGTCTTTCTTCGTTTTAATCTGAGCTCCCATTCCTAGGTTCCTGGATGAACTTCCTTAATGACTTCCCTATGTTCATCTACATTTTCTTCCATTTCTTCATGAAAACTGCTTAAAGGAGTGTTGCTTTAATTACTTTTCTCTGTTGCTAAGAAAAAATACCTGACATTCAAAATTAAAGGGAGAAAAGTTTTTTTTTTTGCTCATAATTTGTAGTTTCAATTCATAATTGATTGGCTTCAAGTAGGGTAGCATAGCAGAGAACAAAGCAAAGAATAGTTCATGGTACCTACAAGGTAGCAAAAGTAACAAGAGACTTTAACAACGCCTTTCTGCCCCTCATATTATAATCAGGCTACCAGGATTATAGCAATACTAAACCAATCAACAGACTGATTTAGTAATCACCCTTAATTTTAGCAACATTAATCCTGGTGTTGCATCATGAATCAGCCACATACTCTAGATTCAGGCACTTTTGGAAAAAGCACCATATATGACTGCATGAGGGGAGACAACTGGATCAAGCCATAACAAGTGCTTCGGTTATGCCATTTTCTGGTTTAAAAAATTTAAACTTCAAACTTTTCTAAACCTGAACACAACTGGGTAAACCATCTCAATATCCATTCTGTATTATGGCTGTCCAACACAAAGTACATCAGTTTGTTAGCAGACTTGCTTCCTTTGATTAAAATGTTAGAATATTATCCAAAAACTTGTTCCCCTGAGCTCAGAGTACTTTTGGGGGTGCAAAAGTGAGAAGAATGAGAAAGAGAAAAAACAAGCTGATAATGTCATTTGTGTGTTTGGATCCAACTGTATCTGAATTTAGTACTATCTTTACTTAGCAAATGAGGAGCTAGTAAATCTTACTGTTAATTGAAATAACTTAGTTTTGCTTGCTGTCATTTTGTCTTTTTGAGACAGGGTTTCACTGTGCAATTCAAGCTTGGCTTTGGGCTCACTGTGTAGCCCAGGCTGGTGTCGAACTTGCAATGATTTCCTGCCTCAGCCTCCCAAGTGCTAGGATTACAGGAGTGCACCACTATGCCTAGCACTGCTGTCATTTTGGTGAAGATTTCTGGTTAATATGCCTTGGATTTTCAATCCTTCTACAATTTAACCAGATTTTACATCTCATTCTCATGGTAGTTTTCTACCCATTTTCCTAATACATCTATCTTTCTGACTATGGTTTGCTTTTTCCCACCTTTGACTCTCCCTTGCTATTACCATGCCTGGTGTAGCTTCTCTCCTTATTTATGCTGAAGTAATTTCTATTTCTTAAGATTCAGGTTATTTTGTTTCTTCTCCATGAAGACTTGGAGAAGACAGCCACACTAGTCTACATTTTCTAAATATCTCCAGGTTTGTGTGTGTGTGTGACATTTATTTGAAAGTAAACATATACCATCTTATATTTTGCTGCATTTAATGTTTATATTATAATCCAGAATGTCAAAAATGTAAATACCTGTAGGATTCAGGTATTTGATTTAAATGCATGAATTGGTCCAATATAAGATGACAAAAAAAATGGCTACTTGTATAATGGGAAAGATGTACATCTACCTAACATTGTTTTGTGTTAAAAATTTCCAAAGAACCATTGGCCAGATGAAGTGTGCTGGTTGAATCTAGTCTCTGGAAATCCATTTTCCACCATTTTTATCTTTTATAAGCATTTACTTTTTGTGTCTTATTTTTCCAAATGTATTTCAAGGACAGTGAAGCTAGGGACCTTCTGTTTATAAATCCTTTATCTCTTACAATGCCTGCAACACAATAACTACTCAATATGCAGCTGTTGGTGAATTGATGACTCTGGCTGTGCTATAAGGTTTATTAACTATGTTATTTTCTTCATCATCTCCCCACTCTTAGCTCTTAACCTGAAATTATGTCTTAGAGAGGAGAAATCAAGTTTGAGTAGGTTTGTCTTTGTTCTCCTCTAGGGGATGATCAACACCACATTCTAAAAGGAACATCCTCTTGGAAAAGATACTTTAAAAGTTTTAAGAGGACAAAGTAACTTTCACCTTCATAGTGTATTTCCCTATACACATGATCAATCATTGCAGTTTAGAAGTAGGAAAAGACTTTATAAGTCATATATTACAGTGTTTCTCTCAATGCAGAAATGTTTACACTCCATGACAGATGGTATTTCCCTAAACATTTCTAGGCACTAGAAACTCAAGTCTTTGTTGAGAAAGCTCATTTCTTTGTAGAATAGCTCTAAATAAACATTTTTGTCCTCATAGCTAGGCCAATCTATCCCCTTAAACTTGTATTTATTTTTTTACTTCTGTTTAACAAATATACAACATCTGCTTGTTGAGAACACAAACAGGTATTTAAGAAGACAAATGTAAAAGTAATGGAAGAAGTTATACTAAGCCAAATTTTTTGTATGACTGTAACTATCCTGACTTCTTGGGAAGTCCATATAAGATGTCGGAAAATTGGACACCCTAAGTTGTACAATGCTCAAAACTCTGCAAGCTATCCTAATTTCTACTCAAATCACTGATTGATTTAGATTTTCAACAAAGGAAGACAACTTCTGCAACCCTCTCCTCCACCTGAGGGGACAGTGCTGGAACAAACCCTTCCAATTTCCCTCTGCCTTTCCTTCCCACCTCTTTATGGTAAATACTCTTACCCCAGGACCCATATGCTACTGTATGTCTCAAAAGTGTCTCCTACTACATCCTTTTTAGTTGCTTCTGTTTTTATTCAGATAGAGGTTTTCACAAAGCTAATTTTTCTTGATTTTGAACCCCCTAAATAATCTCTATTTAATCAAAGCCTATCTATCCTATGGAAGTAACAGCTGTTGTAGGATATATTATATGATAGTGTATAACGTGCCATAGAATGAAGTAAAATATGATAGTTTGCAATTTTATTTAATCACAACTGTTATTTATTATTCTCTTTACAATGTAGGAAGTTGGCTCTGAAATATTAGGCTGCTAGTAAAGTTTCTTTAGGTATCTGGTTGGAGGCTTGAATCAAGGGACTTGAGATAGTCTCATGAACTAATTAGAACTTATTTCCATAATCATAATAGAAGGGTTACAATCACTGGTAGAGTGATAATCTTATAAAACATTGGTCAACATATATTACTTAACAAATAGAAATTTTGGACTGAATAATGGCATAGAAACAATGCTAGTGCTAATTCACATGACCATACTTAGGTGATATTTATTGTGGCCACTAATCAGTGAGAGAGCAGACCTTCCCATCCACAGACAATCTGATTTGGATGTTGAAATTAAAGCCATAACCACATCAAAGGGCACTGAATGGTTTCTGGTTCATACGGTGAGGCTGTCTTAGAGAAGAGAGAGAAGCTTGAAAGGAGTCTGAAAATAGATTGAGAGAGCAGGGAAAGGAGACCTACAGGCTTTATTGTGACTGGAAGGTGTGGTTGGAGAGAAAGGTTGTTGCCCTGGCATAGAACTTGCATGTTTGAATTTCCTGCCTGCCCAGGGGAGGGAGCACTTTGTCTTTCTTAGCAACTTGTCCATATGTGGGACTGAAGAAGAAGGAAAATTAGAACTTGAAAGCTATCAGTAGTCAAATATAAAATTTAAATCAGACTTTATAATACTACATTGTGCCTTTAGGTAACATGAAACTTTTCTGGCCAGGTGTACTGAATCCAAGATGATGAACTCATAGATATTTCACTAATTGCCTGTCTTATCTTGTTTTGTTACCTTTTATTTCTGTCTTGCATCATTCCTCTAATATGCTGATCTCAGTGGAAATGCAGTATTTACTTTTAAACTTTTCACCAAGACTCTTACTAGTCTTACTTAAATTTGGGTACATGCATGTGCACACATGCACACACACATACAAAGAGCCATGTTTAAACAGATATTTGTGCACTGTATGTGTGTAAAGATTATAGGGAATTCTGTTTTCTTTTTTTCTTTCTTTGGGTTAGCAGTATGTATTGATTTTGTAGAACTGTGGCAGCAAGCTGTAAATGATGAATGAATAGAACAGCTCTCCTTCTTGAGGAGGAACTGCAGAGTTATGAATGTGTGGACATACTTTGTCACATATTGTACATGACCATTATTGGTGTTAGTTATGATTATCTACTAAGGCTGAATTCTTCAGTGATCTGGTTGGAGAAACAACAGTGAATTGAAGAGAGTCACAGCAAGAATTCCCATGTGATTGAAAAGAATATCATTCCCCCAAAAATATGTTCATCATAGACCTAACACAGAATCAAAGGTTTTTGTACCTCCAGTTTCAGAAACAATAAAAGAGGCTGAAAGGGACAATTCTACTTGTAAGGAGATTATCTATTTCTAGTTTTTCAAGTGTTTTTAAACAAGTTTGTTGTTTTTTGTTATTTACATTTTATTATTTTCAGACTGCATATCTTTAGAGTGAAAAAAGCTCTAAATAAATTCTGAACAAGGAAGTTGCCTCTTACTCATTTCTTACAGCCAAGAAGTATCAAAAATAGAAAAATTTTGAGACAGATTATGTAAAGTGATGAAAGGCATTCAAAATTAAAACTTAGTGCAATCGTAGTAATGATTTTAAAATACTGAAATTAAAATCTGTCAGGTGCCAGGTGCCAAAGAACAGAGCAAATCACACAATTAAGGAAAGTCGCAGGTAAAATATACTCCATTTTAACTAATTAATACAAGTTAAATGTATCTGCAGGGTTTGGAGATGAATTGTAGTTGAGAGTGCCAAGTTCAGAAGTACCCAAACATGCTGCTTTGCTTCAATATTTGTGGCAAGCCCCTGACTATTGTTATTTTTAAAGATTATATGACAACATTATTATTCTTGCCAGTAGTGTAAATAACATAATATGAGAAGCTGTTAGAGTCTCTTCTGCAGCACACTTTCACCATGATGCTTTAAAATCTTTGATGTGTTTTTACTTAGCAAGGTATAATGTTTTATGTTGGTAGAATTCTTTGAAATTTCCTTATTAATCATTTGTATTCCCAGCACTAGGGAGCCTGAGGCAAGAGGATTGCTGCCTGGGCTACATAATTAGTACAAGGCCAGTCTGAACTGCAAAGCGAGACTTTGTCTCCAAGAAATAGCAAGGTACATTTTTAAAAATTTCCTTATTAATAGTCTTTTTAAAAACCCAGTGAGCTTGGTTAGTCCTTCTGAGATTCTTTCACACTTAGGGACTGATACAAAGGAAGTCAATGGACTTGAAAAAAGTTGTCATATTTTAGTATAAGAATGTGAACTGAGCTGGGGATATAGCTCAGAGTGCCTGTCTTGAATTCAATTTCTGATAGCAAAAAAAAAAAAAATCATATGAACTCATTGCTCTGGTGTGTCCAGTCTGTTGTCCAGTCACCTGGCTTATGTTCTTCTAAGTCTTGTTACTTGAAATCAAGAGAACTGTTAGGTCTCTGAGTGGTACATCTTAAATTGGAAGCAAATCAGAGAAAATAAATAGAGCCCAGTTCTTTCCCACAAGAAATACTCTTCATTTGATTGCATACTGTAAAGCTGCTTTTGTACTTCACTCTTCTATTTTTCCTAGATAATGCAGAAGGAACTTCTATGGGAAGTTAACCAGAATTGTCATGGTGTTTCAGACAAAATAATTTCTGAAATACCTGTGGAAAGTCTTCATTTTGACAGCTAAAGTACTGGATTCAGGAGCTAGAGGCCAAAAATTTCTTAAAACTTGGAAGCAGTCAGAAAAAAAGGTTAGTGGGAGAAGTGATTAAAAATATCTCAAGGAGGATTTCTTGTGGTATAGACATTGGTACAATTAAGAGTGTCAAGCAAATTTGAATCAAATAATACAAATAAATTACTGGGCTTTTATATAGATATGAAGTAGAAGCTTTACTAGGAAATCAACTGTCCATAATAGAATATTTTTAGCTAGTTGGCAAAATGCCTTAGTTAAACAAAAAGAATTGAGATGCTTTTTTTGACACTTGATGTGGAGTAACTTTTTATAGTACATGTTCTATCACGTGGTACAATTTGTGAATTTTCTCAAAAAAGTGACGGCTTATGGAGGTTTGCATTTGTGGACTTCATCTATAAAAAATAAAAGAACTAGTTTCCATGAACGATAAAATTCACAACTTATTAGCATTCAAAATAGAAACAAGTTTCATGGCTGCTTTAAGGAGGATAAATAAGCTAGAGTTGTTAATGATGAGCTTCCAAATTTCTGGGACATAATTTAGTAAACTAAAAAAAGTGCAATTTGGCATTATTTGTTGCCAGAGTTAGAAAGTAGTCAGAAAGAGATCTTTAGTTAGGAAGGCTGTCCAAATACTTCTACATGAGGTGAAATTATTTCCTTATTCCCTTTCACGATTCTTAGTTTCAGTAAGACTCTTCCTTCTTTATGTCTAGCCTCTCCCTTGTCTTGAATACCTATCCTACCTTAGAATATATACCCTTCCTTCAAGTCTCAGTTTATATTTATCTCCTCTGTGCAACCTTCCCTAATTGTTACATGAGTGAGGGAATCTCAAAATTATTCTTAGGCTTAACGATTCCCTCAAAGGACTCAAAGGATTCAAAGAAAAATTGTTATATTCATGGTTAAAGTTTATTATAGTCACAGAATAGAGATTTAAAAAGCAAAAGGAAAAAGCACATAGGATGAAGTCCAAAAGAAACACAGTACAAGTTTCTAGGTGTCCTCTCCCAGGGGAGTCACATGGTTGAAAGTACTTCCTTCACCCAGGGGAATTACATGGATGAACATTCTTCTCCCAGGATGTGTGTATGACAATACAGGCAAAGTGTATCCAACCAGGGAAGCTCATGAAAAGCTTGTAGTTCTGAGATTTTTAGCTGAGTTGAGTCACATAGGCATGAGTGATTTCAATTACTCAGACCTACACACTCGCAGCCCAAGAAAAACCAGACACATACCAAATATCACAGTTTTAGAATAACCTATCTGATCCGGCTGGTACTGGATGGCCAAGGCCTCAAATATACAAAAGCATTCTGATCAGGCAGACTATTGCAGGATTTTAGAGCTCTTCTTCCAGGAGCCAGCCAAGGGCTCATCCTGATAGAGACATTTCTTGGAAGTATGGGTGTTTCAGCAACCCAGTCCTGCAGTATGATCCTTCTACATAGTCCATATCTGTGCCCCCTTCCTAGGCTCTCTTACTAAGATGATTATCTGAGCACTTCTATTTACTACAGCATTTATATAACAGATGTAAAAATATTATTATCATGGAGATACCTAACATTTGGAGAAGGCAGGTGGGGTGGGAAAGATGTAAAGAAACAGTGATCCATCTTATAAAGGTATTAATATATTTGTCCCATTTTTGTCCTAATTTGACTAGTCATTTTTCTCCTTAATCTACATTTATTTATAATAATTACCTTCTAAATGTATGGAAGTTCTCTCTGGTTACTTCAGTAAACATACATTTAGAATATAATGCCTTATAATAATACTAGGTGGAACTATTTACCATAAAAATAAGTTTATATTTACTTAAACCTAGTTCTTTATCTGACCAATCAATTTATATAAATATTACATCTAAGGAAATTTTAACTCCATCTGCTGAAACATTTGATCTTCAGGTTCAATTATCACTTGCATGAGTATTGTTTCATAATTTATTTATAGATGATAATTTAGTCTTACAAATGAAACCAGTGTTACACCATATGGATAATGGTATAATTCAGTTTCATTATAGAACAAATAAGTAAGAATTACAGAGGTGTTTCAGAATTTGTCGTTTCATCTTCACCAGATACTGTTGTGGAAAGTGATCATTATAATTGATCATGATTTGTTTATCACTGAGTCTCAAATCAAATGGGGACAAGGTCAGTTACTGTGCTTTTCCTCAGTCTTGTACTGAGACTGGTTTTTATTTTATGCTCTTATATAGCAGGATCTACCTCTCCTTTGGGATTCCTTTCCCTGGAAACTATTCTGCAGTATGTATATACTGTATTTATCTTATTGTTTTGGAGATTAGAATGTGGATAGTAAATATGTATCAATGTAGGCTTCAGTTACCATAGAGAACTTCCATACATTTAGAAGTCTGTAAAATCTAAATGTCCTGCTCTAGCCTTACCAACTAGAACGGAAGGTCACTATCTCATAGCTACTTCAGTCTCAGTCTGTATTGAAACAGTTCAGAGGTCCAGATTACAGAGCCCCAGGGGTACAGGCCCTTTCTTAGTGCTTGATCATGGTGTTTTCTACTGTTATTTATATGAGTCTGTCCAAACCAGTTCATTAATGCATTATGATGTTTACAGTCTCATCTCACTTTCTTGTCTTACTTCTGAAAGAGAAATGATTCTAATCTAGTTCATATTCTAATTAATATATCTTTTTGCTTTTGATATTGTTTCTTATTAAAAGTGAAATAATCTTGTCCTATGATGTCTAGATTGATGCATATTGCTCTTAAAACACTTTCTGTTTTTTGGTTCTATGTTGTGTAATCTCCATGTATGCTGTTGCCATTATGAACTAATGAGTCGAGTGCAGTAAGGATACATGTTTTGTATTCTAAAACATTGGGTCTCATGCTATGATCAGATGAGTGGTGGTCACACTTAGATGTAATGTAATTTGAGTATGTCCTGAAACCTCGTAAAGAATTCATGCTATGATCAGATGAGTGGTGATCACATTTAGGTGTAATGAAGCCTCCTAAACAATTCTTCATCTCATGGTATGATGTTCCTTTGGGGAATTCAGATATATTATGTGAAGTCTACCACTTTATTCTCTTCAGAAACACATTTTTCCCCTATGTTACTTAGTAGATTTCCTCCCACAAAAATGATGGTAATATATACCGGTATATAACACTTGGACATATCAATCATGTAGCTGCTACCTTTTCTCCATTACCATTATTAACCTTTCTAAGCATTTGATTGTTGCGGTTCACTGTTTTCAGTGATAAATGTGCTGCATGACCTGATGAGGAATAAGTAGTTCTTGGATATGCGTTCCCAAATTATATTCTTTATAGTAGACATAACCTGAAAAATTAGTGGTGATGTTTATATATTACTAGAGTTAAAAATCAGTCCTCAGTAAATTAGTCAGTTCATTATTATCCTATGAGCAAAATTTCTCCTGAGAAATGCTACTCAGGTTTGCAGGCTGCCATTAGATCTTGCCAGATTCCAAAAGCAGGGTTAATCTTGACAAAAGCATGGCTTCATCCATTTGGGAATCTGGTATAACCATGCTGAGAAACAATATCATTCTCCTATCCTGACTCTGAAAGCAACAGTGTAATAATAGGTTTCCATTATTATATAATTCATTGTTCACTTTTTACTCTTAGCTAGTACATTCTTTACATATTTTGTTGAGTTTAACCAAAACTTTTCCTTTGTTGGATGAATCATTAAATTTAGCTATTGCACTGGTTCAGAGAGCTGAGGGCAGGAAAGCCAGCCTAGAAAATGCCTCCCTTTAGTCTATTCCTACTCACGTAGGGTAAGGATGCAGAACTATACCAAGAGATGGTATGCTATTTCAATGACTGGACACTGCAGCTCCATCTGTGTTTATCCAAATTTTTCTGGATGGGATAAAGGTACTTTAGTTATTTATGTAAGACACTGTATGTCCTATGTTTCTTGTTTAATCAGCTTCCAGATTGTTTATAAGGCAGTCTGAATGCCTTAGGTAACTAACAAAATAGACTTTTCTTTTCAACCCCTGTCTAAAATGCTCTTCATTCCTTGACCATGTCTCATAAAGATCATATAACTTTCTAGTCTCTTTTTCTGTAATGAAGTTCAGTCCCTTTGTATAATTTTCACTTTTAAATATTTTTAAAAGTATAGTTTCAGAGCAGAAGCCCGCCTCAGGGGTAGGCCACACCCAACCTCCACTGTGGGCCTACCCTGCCACTGGGAACTCAGCGGGAGCCCGCCTCAGGGGTAGGTTGCCCAGAACCTCCACTGTGGGCCCGCCCTACCACTGGGAACTTGGCAGAAGCCCGCCTCAGGAGTAGGCTGCCCAGAACCTACCCCGTGGGCACTCCCTGCCACCGGGAACATTGAGGAGGCCCACCCAAGACTGAAAACTGCCCTGGACTGCCCTCCCACCTGGAACATCAGAAGATCTCAGTGGGCTCCAGTTAGTGTGAGAAAATTTAGAACTTTACTCCCAGGTGGCAAACCTTGGACTACAGTGGGTTGACTGTGTCAGTGTGGTGAGTATACCCCTAAAATAGAGGTGTACAGGGGATAAATAGGGCCAGTAGTGAAACCCCCTCCAACTAACTGTAAGACTCTGGTGTGTCTGAAAAAAGTGTGTGTGATCCCCTCCTACACAAAGAAAACACCAGGCAGAGTGAAAATGACAAAACGAAAAAGCAAAATGCAGTCTCAAACATATAGTTCACCGGAAGCAAGTATAGGAGACATTGAAATAGAGGACCCCAAAAGTAACACACCAGGAACTTCTGAAAAGATAGCAGGTGAAATAAAAACCAACTGCATCAGGCTATACAGGAAATCAAATTTCCCATGTAAAGATAGAAATAACAACTTTAGTAAAGGAGCTGTTGAATGCAGCTAAAGAAGAACTAGAGAAAAAAGTACATGAGCATGGGAAACTGATTGAAACTTTGAATGAACAATATAGAAAACAAGCAGAATTCATGAAACAAACTCAAAGAGACAGCCAAGAAACAAAAAATTCTATTGAAAGCATGCAAAACTGCCTAAAGGAAGCTGAGGATAGGATTTCAGACCTTGAGGACAGGATCACAGTTAGTGATCAGGAAAGGATAGAACTTTAAAAAATAACAAAGCAGCATGAAATGACAATCCAGAAGCTTCATGATGATGCCAAGAGCAACAATATAAGAATAACAGACATTAGCGAAGATACAGGAGTCCAGAAATATGACGTATGTAAAGTATTTACAGAAATAATAGCATAAAATTTCCCAAACATGGGGAAAGAATCTGATATGCAGATAAGTGAGGCATATAGAACACCAAACAGTCACAGTCAACATAAATCCACACCCAGACACATAATAATTAAGATTTTAGACATACAGCATAAAAAGAGAATATTAAAAGCTGTCAGAGAAAAGACACAACTCACCTATCAAGAAAAGCCCATTAGAATCACAGCAGACTTTTCAGCACAAACCCTCAAGTCAAGAAGAGCTTGGAATGAGGTATTTCAAGCCCTGAAAGAAAACAACCTTCAACCCAGACTGATGTACCCAGCAAAACGTTCATGCAAATTTAATGGAGAAACAAGATACTTCCATGACAAAGAACAACTGAAGAAATTTATGTCCACCAAACCAATCCTAGAAAGAGTACTGAAGGACATACTAGACAGAGATAAAAATGACCACAATCCCCAGAACAAAAACAGAAAGAAACCACCAGGTAGGATAAGCAATTAAATAAGAGGAAAAGCAAAAAGAAACAACTGGAACATAACATGGCAAAGTCAAGCCAGTACATATCAGTGATATCCATAAATATAAATGGCCTCAATTCACCTATAAAAAGAAATAGATTGACAGAATGGATCAAGAAACAGGACCCCACAATATGCTGTATACAAGAAACACATCTGACCCAAAAGGAAACTCATAGATTAAAAGTCAAAGGATGGAAAATAGTATTCCATGCAACAGGAACCCAGAAAAAAGCAGAGGTAGCTATTCTATTTGCAGACAACATGAACTTCAAACCTAAAATGATTAAAAGAGATAGAGAAGGTCACTACATACTTGTTAGTGGTAAAATCCAAGAAGAAGAACTAACAATTATAAATATATATGTGCCAAATACAGGAGCACCCAACTATATAAGACAGATACTAATGGACATGAAAAACCAAATACACAAGAACACAATAATAAGCAGGAGATCTTAACAGCCCATTGTCACAAAGAGATAGATCAACTAGACAAAAAGTCAGCAAATAAATAACAGAACTGAATCATACCTGAGAGCAATTGGACTTAGTAGATGTTTACAGAGTGTTCCACCCAACCACATCAGAATACACATTCTTCTCAGCAGCACATGGGACATTCTCCAAAATAGACCATATACTATCCCATAAAACATTTTTAAGTAAAAGCAAAGGTATTGAAATCATACCATGCATAATATCTGACCATTGTGCACTGAAATTGGAAATTAATGGCAAAAGAAATTGTAAAACCTACAAAAATACATGGAAATTAAATAACAGCCTTTTGACCAACCAGTGGGCTACAGATGAAATTAAAGAAGAAATAAAACAATACCTACAATTCAATGAAAATATAGAAACAACAGACTGTAATCTGTGGGGTGCAATGAAAGTAGTCTTAAGAGGGAAATATATAGCGATAAACTGTCATATCAAGAAAACAGAATGAGCACAAATAAACAACCTCCATCTCAAGCTTCTAGAAAAAGAAAAGCAAGCTAAACCCAAAGCTCATAGAAGAGAGGAAATTGTCAAGATTAGAGCAAAAATCAATGCAATTGAAACTAAAAATCAATACAAAGAATTAATGAATCAAAAGCTGTTTTTTTTTTTGAGAGAATCAACAGAATTGACAAACCCCTAGCTAACCTTATCAAGCCATGGAAATTCAAAAGATCATGAATACCTACTTTGAAAATCTCTACTCACATAGAGTGGAAAACACAGAGGAAATGGACAGAGCTCTAGGAACATATGAACTACCAAATCTCAACCAAGAAGATATAGCAATTTTGAACAACCCAATATCAGCTATTGAAATTGAAAATGTAATTAAAAACTTACCAACAAACAAAAGCCCAGGTCCTGATGGATGCACAGCTGAATTCTACAAGAAATTTAGAGAGGATTTGATGCCAGTATTCCTTAAACTCTTCAATGAAATTGAGAAAAAAAGCAATCCTCCCTAAATCATTCCTGGAGGCAAGTATTACTCTGATACCAAAACCAGAGAAAGATCCAACCAAAAAAGAGAACTATAGGCCAATCTCACTAATGAACATTGATGCAAAGATTCTTAAAAAAATACTGGCAAATAGAATGCAGCAAATCATAAAGGAGATTATACATCATGACCAAGTGGGGCTCATTCCAGGAATGCAGGGATGGTTTAACATATGCAAAGCAATAAATGTAATACACCACATTAACAGAGCCAAAAACAAAAACCACATGGTCACCTCAATAGATGCAGAAAAAGCTTTCAACAAAGTCCAACACATGTTCATGATAAAAACCCTTCAGAAACTTGGAATACATGGTGTCTACCTCAATCTTATAAAGGCCATCTATGACAAACCAACAGCCCACATTATACTAAATGGACAAAAACTGAAAGCTTTCACTTCAAAATCAGGAACAAGACAAGGATGTCCACTCTCACCACTCCTTTTCAACATAGTTCTGGAAACACTAGCCAGGGCAATCAGGCAAGAGAGAGAAAAAGAATAAAGATAGGAAAGGAAGATGTTAAATTATCACTATTTGCAGATGACATGATACTCTATATAGAACACCCAAAAACTCCATTAAAAGACTACTAGAGGTAATAAACAAGTTCAGAAGTGTAGCTGGATACAAAGTCAATGCTGAAAAATCAATAGCATTCCTGTACACAAACAAAAAACTCACTGAGAGAGAAATTATGGAAATATTGCCCTTTACAATAACATGCAAAAAATTGAAATACTTAGGAATCAACCTAACTATAAATGTAAAAGACGTATATACTGAAAATTATACTATGCTGAAAAAGGAGATTGAAGAGGATATTAGAAAATGGAAGGACATTCCTTGCCCTTGGTTAGGAAGAACCAACATTGTGAAAATGACCATACTCCCAAATCTGTTATACAGATTTAACATAATCCCAATCAAAATAACATTGACATACCTCACAGATCTAGAGAAAACACTACTAAAATTCATTTGGAAACAGAAGAAACCTAGAATAGCAAAGGCAATTCTAGGCAACAAAAGCAAGGCAGGAGGCATCTCAATTCCTGACTTGAAATAGTACTATAAAGCCACAGTGATAAAATCAGCTTGGTACTGGCAAAGAAATAGACCTGAGGATCAATGGAACAGATTAGAAGATGCAAGCACAACTACAAAGACATTCAGCCACCTGATAGTTGACAAAGGGGCTAAATATGTCCACTGGAAGAAGGATAGTCTCTTTAATAAATGGTGTTGGAAAAATTGGCTCTCTACATTCCAAAGACTGAAACTAGATCCATGCATATCACCATGCACAAAACTAAAGTCTAAATGGATCAAAGACCTCAATATTAAAACAGAAACATTAAATCTACTGGAAGACAAGGTAGGTAGAAGTCTTGGAGACATAGGGGTAGGCAGAGAATTCATGAACCAAATGCAAACTGCATGGGAAACACTTCAAAGAATCAACAAATGGGATCTCACATTATTGAAAAGTTTTTCACTTCAAAGGAAATCACCAATAGAGTGAAAAGAAAACCAACAGAGTGGGAAAGAATTTTAACCAGCAACACCTCAGACAAAGGACTTGTGTCCATTATATATAAAGAATTGAAAACCATCAAGCCCCCCAAATTCAAAGACCCTCTCCACAAATGGGCATCTGAGATGAACACACAGTTCTCAGAGAAAGATATACAAATGGCAAATAAATACATGAAGAAATGTTCACCATCCCTGGTCATTCAAGAAATGCAAATTAAAACAGCATTGAGATTCCACCTTACTTGGGAAAGAATAGCTGCCATCAAGAAATCAACTGATAACAAATGTTGGCGAGGCTGCGGGGGAAAAAGGAACACTGCTCCACTGTTGGTGGGAATGTAGACTGATGCAACCATTATGGAAATCCATATGGAGAATTGTCAGAAGACTAGGATTGGAAGCCCCATTCAATCCAGCTATCTCCCTCCTGGGTATTTCCCCCAAAGAACTGAGAAGTTCATGTCACAGTGATATATGTGCACCCATGTTCATAGCTGCACAATTTGTGATAGCTAAATCCTGGAAACAACCAAGATGCCCATCAACTGCAGAGTAGATGAAAAAGATGTGGCATTTTTATACAATGGAATATTATTTAGCTATAAAAAAGGATGATCTTGTGGCCTTCATGGGCAAATGGAGACAACTTGAGATTATCCTCATTAGTGAAATAAGAATCATATTTATAAATATCACATTGTGTCTGTAGTGTAAAAAGTAAGTAAGAACTACAAGAGTAATAAAACCAAAATGTGTAATTACTATTTTAAAAAAGAGAGGAAAAGAAAGTGCTCTAAGGGATATAACTGCATGTATGTTTGAGTGTGTAAAATAGATGACCATATTGCTGAATCTTTGTTGGATCTTTGAGCAGAACTGTTTGTAGTTTGACTGTTTGAATATTTACTATGTACCCTTTAACTTTGTAACTTGAACAACTACATCCAGGATGACAGTATGTAATTTATAAATTACTGATTTCTTAGTGGGGCTTTTTCTCATTCTCCTTTTTCTTTCTTTCTTTTAGAAGTCTGTTTTGTTGCTACCCTTTTTTGTTTTGCTTTTCTTTTCTTCTCTTTAAATAAAATTTTAAAAATGTATAATTGCTATTGTAAAAAAAGAGGAAATAGGTGCGCTATAAAAGATATAGCTGCATTTATGTTTAGGTGTGTGGGATTGATGACCATATTTCTAGGTTCTTGTTTGATTGTTGAACAGATCTGTTTGCACTCTCACTGCTTTAGTGTCCACTTTGTGTGCTTTAATTTTGTAACTTGAATAACTATTTCTAAAAGAACAATATGTAATGTATCAACTAGTGATTTCTTACTGTTTATCTTCTTTTGTTGAAATTCTGTAATAGTTCTACCTTTTTTCTGTTTTTTTCCCTCTTTAAATTTAAAAAATATAGTTTCACTTTTAAATATTTTTTAAAGTATAAATAAAATTAAGTTGTCTTATGCAATTCACAGCATCTCTATTTTTTGCAATGGGAAGAATGTACTATATATATATATACACAATGGAATATATATATTATATATAATATATATATTAATATTAATATATGTATATATTAATGTGTGTAATATATATTATATATATTTTCTGACATTTGGAGGGGTAACAAGAACAAGGGAGTGTGAATTCTGGGCATGGATGTCATATTGTAGACTGCTACGTTGGGTGCTTATTGGATAATTTGGAAGTCTTTCCAAAGACTATCACATTTCACAGTTCCAAAATATTGGGGTTACCCTCTTTGGTTAACTAACCTACAAACTTCTAAGAACTACAAATCTTCAGTTTTGTAGTTCTATAATTTGTATAGAAAATTTTTAGATTGAAAATCTAAAAATCAGTGTGTTCAGAACCCTTGAAATATGCCCTGTAGCGTATTACTGTGAGGTCTCTTGGACCCTACAGGCATCTTTTGGGTGAAGTATAATCAATAAAGGCTGATGTTCAGCTACCCTTCAGCTATATATTTGGCATAAGAGAAATCAGACCACCTTTGTGATACTCATAAAGAAGAGTTCAGAACAATTCATTGCTGCCCACTATTTCTGTTCTGTTGCTGTTCTGTTCTGTTGCTTACCTACTAAATTTTCCAGACAAAGGGAAGAGTCTTTATATTCACCTATGAGTCTGTATATTCATCTATGTCTCCCACTCCAGAGAGTGCACATCAGTGTGTTCAGAACCCTGTTCCTAAATTCTGGTCTAATGATAGAGCTAGGAGAAAAGCTATTGTTGGATCTTGACTCTCCCCCTAAAAGCCCAAATGTTAAAACCTGGGTCCCAGATGGAGCTATTGGAAAGTTGTAGCATCTTTCAGTAATGATGACTTGTGAGAAGTCTTTAGTCATGGGAGGCATGTCATTAAAAGGGACTGTGGGAATCTGACCCCTCCTGTTTTTCTTTTGCTTGCTGGTTTTTGATATAGCAATTTTTGCTCTACCATGCACTCTGGCCATGATGTGCTATCCAACGACTGGCCCAAATCACTGAGACCAACTGATAATGGACTGGCACCTTTAAATCTGTAAGCCAAAATAAACATTATAAATTGACCATCTCTGGTATTTTGTTACAGTGATGGGAAGTAGATTAATACGGAGGGCCAACTAGTTTCAGCAGTTATGCAAATATTCAGTTTAGTAGTGATAAACAGCTTCCCTTGTTTTACTCCCCACTGTTCGGTGGTGCTTCTCCCTTGCTCCCCATCCATTTTAGCTCAGAGGGGTAGATGCACATTCCAACCCTCTAAGAAGACTACCACATCCTCTTTTCAAGCTATAAAATTCCTATTTATGTTGGTGATTTAATTTGTATAGAAAATTTTTAGATTGAAATTGGTAGGATCACAGGACAACACAATTGCCTGGTCTGTAGACTTGTCCGCTGAAAGGACAGTACCCATGAAAGAGCTACTGTATACTTTTTTTTTTTTTTTTTGGTACCAGGGCTCGAACTCATGATCTAGCACTTGCCAGGCAGGCACTTATGCCACTGAGCTAAATCCCCGCCCATAACAATTCTTATACCAAGTTTTCTTCTGTAGGCAGGCAAGGAGAGCTGAGGGACAAAATGCTGAGTTTCCTTAAACTTGATTCTCAGATACTAACATTTATAACTAACTTAGAAAATTTGAACATTATTATATTTGAGAGAAACAGAAAAGTGTCCAGAGTTTACATAGCTTCCTTAGAGACTTCAGGTGCGTAGGCCTATTCAATATTTCCTTGTATCATCTTCAGTTGCTTCAGTCATTTGATGTGCCTATTATGGAGTAATTTGTAAACCAATCCCCAAAGATAAGTGATTTTAGTCATTTTAATTTTCATGATCGCAAATTTA
The DNA here is from genome assembly GCA_004027455.1 of Hydrochoerus hydrochaeris. Taxonomy (NCBI): domain Eukaryota; kingdom Metazoa; phylum Chordata; class Mammalia; order Rodentia; family Hydrochaeridae; genus Hydrochoerus; species Hydrochoerus hydrochaeris. The sequence continues at coordinate 143,238 of PVLA01002666.1, forward strand.
CAATTTCAAAGAAGAAAGTACTGGATTCAGAGCTCTTAATCATGCCATACTCTGCTATTTAATTTTACAACTTTCTTTTCATAGCTATGTTAATCAGAGATCTGTTTCTAAACCTAAGAATTTTTCTCACTAAAGCTGAGTTACATGGAATTTTACCTTTATTTTACCAATTCCTGTGCAGATTTTGGCTTGGATATCTACCACATTCTGCTTCTTACAAGTTTACATACAATAAGAGTATGGCACCATTGTAGAAATTAGCATTTGAATCCTTAAAAAGTTCATACATACCTGAGGTGGCAGGGACTTAGAAAAATATTTAAGTGACTCAGGTCTAAAGCATTTTGAAGCAAAATGAAATATTATATAGCACTTTGAGGTCTCTAAATAATAACTGTAATTTCACATTTGCTTTTAAGGTTTTGAAAAAAGAAAATCTCAGTTTAGTTCTTCACTGTCAGAGCGTCCTGCAGGACAGTCTCAATTTGCCATGTTGCTTATTGCCAAGGGCTTAGATATTTTAACACAAGAAAATGATCGTCTATGGACCCATTAGTCTACAAGATTTTGGAAATCAGACATACTGTGTTGTTAATTATTCTGGTTCCATTTCCTAATGCACAGCACTTGCTCTGTAGTACAAAGTTGATAAATTTATTATTTGATAAATAGAATTAGAAGCTCATACTTAGTGCCAAGCTCTGTTGTGGGTACTCTAGGCATATTCATTTACATATCACAAAACACTGTAAATACTATTATTGTCTTCATTTTATGTCTCAAGAGGAAAAGGCAAAGGGGATTTATTAACTGTCCCTAGATTATACAGCTAATGAGTAGCATTCTTATCCACTATGCTAATCTATCACATTTCCTAACTCTGTGTCTTGGGTATACTACTGAGACTGAAGAACAATATGGCTTTATCTTCCTGACATGTCACAAAACAGGTCTTTAGTAGATCTTCTTACAAAGCAGGGTGTGTTGTCAGCAGATATTTTGTCAACAGATATTTTGCCAACAGGTAAAACTTCATACTCTTATAATAAAGCTTTATAATTTACTGTTAATTATTGGTTAATGTATGTGTTTTTCTTAAAATTATCACATTAAAATGGTGCAATAATTGGACCTATCTGCTGTGCAGTCATTGCTGACTATATTAACAGGACACTTCACTTGCCAGTAATCTTGTTGATCATGAAGTTACAGCTGCCTGGGGAAAAACTAGCTGTCAGAGCTTAAGCAAAAAACTCTTAGTTGTGGGTTAATGGTGCAACTATTATATAATGAAAAGACTTCATTAAAATGGATAGAAAGCTGATAACTGATTTAAATCAGAGGAAAGACCCTAAGGAGATGGAATATATAGAAGAGTCAGACATTCACATTGAAATAAGTAAACTAGGAGAATAGAAGAAAGAAAATTGGAAAAAAAAAGACAAAAATTGGCATGTCCAATAATCTTAAGGTATAAGGTAGCCTATGTTTATTTGTAGAGCCAAAAAGAAGTTACACATGGTCAGAGGTTAAAGTTAGTCTAGGAACCCAAATGATTTCTGATTTTGTAAACTTCAATTGTACCTCAGAGCTGCTATGTTGGTGTAGAAGTTATTAATAAGATAGTCAACACTAATGAATCCAGTTCTTCAATGGAGTCTTTTGATAATTCAGGTTTGAGGCCTTCCTTACTCATAGTTTCAGAGGTTTTCTTAAAATAATTAAAACTGAGCCAGGATTATTGGTGTGCACTTATAATATCCTAGCACTCTAACAGGCTGAAGCAGGAGGATCACAGGTTCAAGCCTATCCTGGTCCACTTAATAAGGTCCTGTCTCAAAAAAAGAAAGGACTGGAATGTAGCTCAGTACAAGGGACCTGGATTATATCTCCAGTCATTAAAAACAAACAAACAAACAAACAAACAAAAAGAAAGAATCAAGTATTATAATCTATTTAATCAAAACTATAAGCATTTACCTGTTCATTCACCAATCAGTGACCATTTATACAGTGACCATTTATAAATAACTAAAGCCAGAGACACAATAGGAAGTTAGAGTTCTGCTATGAAAAAGCAGCTACTTCATTTTTAAGGTGCTTCTTATAATACGTAGAACATTTAGGAAAACACTTTGAGTTCATATAAATCTAGCTCTCAAATTTGCACAAAGTCCATCATTTCACAGTTTCTAGTTATGTTTTCTGCAGCTCTAAGCTAAAGTCCTTTTCTCTTTCACTTTTCTATTCATAATTCAAACAGCGTATGAAATTCTGAAATTCACTCTCAAGTCTAGGACAGAATGGATGGGCAACTTACTGTGGAGGATCCTGTATGGCCAAGACTGTGTATGTTTTGATATTAAAAAAGGAGAAGCCAAAGGAAAGTGAGAATTACTACATGGAGAAAGTAGATTATGCATAAAGCTATAGGAAAGAGGCCAGAAGATGTGTTTGAGTTTATTATATATTTTATATACTAATTTCTTTTTCATAAATTTGGTTGACAGATATTTCTTCCCAATCTTTAAGTTGTTGCTTCACTTTAATTTTTTTTGTATTTAAGAACTTTTTATTTTGATGTAGTCTTATTCATTTATTTGTTGCTCATGATTTTAAGATCTAATTTAAACCATTGTGCTTAGACATTTCATTTAGTTTTCCACATGTTTTCTTCTAGTGTTACAGTTTCCTGCCTTATTATTAATTCCTTAATCTATTTTGAATTGATTTTTTTTATATGATGGGAGGCAAGGGTTCAATTTCATTTTTTTAAAGCATATGAATATCTGGTTTTCCCAACACCATTTATTGAAGAGTATATTCTTTTCCTATTTTATTTTCCTGGTACTTTTGTCAAAGATCAATTGACTGCAGGTGCAGGAGTTATTTCCTGGGCTGTTTATTCTGTTCCATTGGTAGATGTATCTATTTTTATGGCAATATCATGCTGTTTAAATTACTATCACTTTGTAGTATGCAGTTTTAAAGCTGATAGTGTGATGCTTCTAGCTTTATTCTTTTTGTTCATTATTAGTTTGGACACTTTTTGCTTCTTTGTGGTTCCGGGTGAATTTTATATATTTATGGAAAATGACATTGAAATTTTCATAGGGATTGGCCTGAACTGGTAGATCACTTTGAGGGTAGTATGGAAACTCTCATGATATTACTTGTTTCAGTCCATGACATTACTTGTTTTGTCTTTATAAATTACCTACACACACACACACACACACACACACACACGTATATTCCTTGGTTATTTTTCTCTTGTTGCTGGGACAAAATACCCGATACCCAAAATGAAGGAAGAAAAAGTTTATTTAGCTTACTGTTTGTGGACGTTTCAGTCCATAATCAGTTGGCTCCAAGGCAGGGTGGCATGGCACCAGAGTAAAACTTCAAGGCAGCAGCCAGAGCAAAAAAGGAGGAGAACAAGCATTTTCTCCTCTGCTATATTGTAAGCAGGCTACTCTTCTTCCACTTGGGTAAGTGTAGCATTCACACTATCTGCATGCCCTCCCCTTGCACAGGCTGAGGATGTTACAAAGTAAGAACCTTTGTCACCTCTTCAGCTAAATTTATTTTTAAATATTTTATTTTTCATAGCTATTCTAAATGAGATTGTTGTCTTGATTTCTTCTCTCAGAAAGTTCATTTTCAGTATAAAGAAATGCCATATTACTTATTTTTGCTTGTATATTTTGTATCCTGCAACTTTACTAATTTGTTTATCAATTCTAATATTTTTGGTAGAATCTTTTTACATAAATGACTTTGTCATCTGCAAACAGGAACAATGTATCTTTTTTTTAAATTTCTTTTCTGACTGATGTGACAGTTCCTGGGAATCTGAAATATCATCCAGTTCTTGCTCCATTGTTGGGCAAAGTAGTACTTGGTTTAAGAATTTTCTAATTACTGTTGTATTTATGTGCTTGAGAATATTTTTGTGTTTTGACTCTCATTTTGTTGTCTGTGCCATCTGCACTGCTGAGCCTATCATTTTCTTATTTTGCAAGGGTTTTAAAAGCAGTGTCCAAAATCCTTGTCAGTATCATTGCTTCACATGCCTATTAGGAGCAACAACCTCTTGGTAGCCCAGTGCAACCTTCTACTTATGCAGCCATTTTCTTACAGATGATTCAACTTTATCTTTATGGCAGATCAGTACTTTATTATATGTCAAAATCACATTTTCTTTACCTATTATCTGTTCAGGGCCATATAGGCTGCTTCTGAGATTTAGCTATTATGGATTGTGCTGTTACAAACATGGATATACATGTATCACTGGAATATGACATCTTTAATTCTTTTGGGAAGATACCTAGAAGGAAAATAGCTGGATCAAATGGGTTTTCTAGTTTCAGTTTTTGAGGAATCTTTATACTGATTTCCATGCTGGTTACATTAGTTTACACTGCCACCATCCATGTAGAAGTGTTGCTTTTTCTCTGCAGCCTTGTCAGCATTTATTATTTGATTTCTTGATAATAGCCATTCTTTCTGGGATAAGATGGATTCTCAGTGTTATTTTAGTTCAAAATACACTAATGGCCTGTGATTTATTCATGTATTTATTGGCTATTTGTACTTCTATGAAGTGTCTATTCATTTTGCTTGTCCATTTTTTTATTGAGTTTTTATTTGAGGAGGTCTAATTTTTTCAACTTCTTTATATATTCTAGATTAGTCCTCTGTCTGAGAAACAACTAGCAAAAATTTTCCCCATTCTATAGATTTTCTTTTAGGTCTGTTGGTTGTTTCTTTTGGTGTGCATAAGTTTAATTTGATATGATCCTATTTGTTGATTCTCAGTATTGTTTCCTGTGCATCAGGGATTCTGTTCAAAAAGTCCTTGCCTACACCTATGGACTTCAAGTTTTTTACCTACTTAGTCTTCCAGTAAGTGTCCATTTTAGCATTCAGTTATTTGATTTTAATATAGTACATGGTGAAAGATCTGAGTCTCCATTCAATCTTTAGCATGTCATTGAACATAGCCAGTTCAATCATATGAATAGCCAGTTTTCCCAAGAATATTTATTAAAGATGCTCTCTTTTCTCTATGTTTATGCTTTTGGTCCTGTACTGGATTGGTAACTCGTGGTCAAGTTAACACCAGCTGAACTGAAAAAGCATGGTGCTGAGTGTGGGTGGCCTACCTAAGAACTGTTGTCAGTATGAAAAGGAAACTTGGAGAAGAAGAGTGTTGTGGGTTCTCTTAAGTGTTGCTGTTGTTTGGAGTAGTTGGTTCTCCTGGAGAAGCTTGTCATGCTGGCTCTCCTGGCATGAACTTGGCTGTTGTCATCAGAGGAGCTCAGGACCTTGCTGCTGAGGATGGCTGCAATTCACTTTGGGGAAGTTTTGGTCCTTTCTCTGAGCATTGCTTCCTGGCTTCAGAGAGGAAGATGTGTGCTGTTTAAGTTTGTCATGCTGGCTTCCTGATACATACTTGACTGTTCTCATTATTGGAGGAGCTCAGGATCTTGTTGTCACTGAGGATGGCTATGGTATTTTTCAGGGGAGCCCTGGTCCTTATTTTGAGTGTTGCTTCTTGGCTCCAGTCAGAACCCTCAACTTACTGGCACAGATCCTTCACCCTGCTGGCATAGACTTTCTAGCTTCCACCACAGATCTTTGGGTCTTCCCCCAACCTATCTATGAAATTGACTTGCATGAATCATTGTCGTGGATTCATGGGAGGCATTGTCATGGATTCTAGGTCTTTAGCTGGACTCATGGAAGACATTGCTGTGGGATCCACATCCTCAGCTGGATTCTTTAGGTCTTTGATATGTAGATAGATTTTCTGCACTTCTTTTATTTGACTACTTGGGTGACCAGTATAAGTAATACTAAAAATTATGCGTCTTGTATGTAATTGTTCTCTTTGCAACCCCTGACTACAACAGGCCCCTTTATCAAATATCAGCTAATTGAATGTGTTTGTGGTTGTTTTTGAATCTTCTATACTGTTTCATTGATCTTCATGTCTGTTTTTGTGACATTGCCATGCTTTTTTTTTTTTTTGTACCAGGAATTGAACTCAGGACCTTTTGCTTGCCAGAAAGTTGCTTGTACCACTGAGCTATATCCCCAGTCCTGCCATGCTATTTTATGATGGTCTGGGATTGTTCTTTTTACTGAGGACTGCTTTTCCTATTTAAGCCTCTTTTTGTCCCATATGAATTTTAGGATTGTTTTTCTCCAATTCTGTTAAGAATTCTGTTGGAAGTTTGATTGGGGCTGCACTGAATTTGTGTATCAGTCTTGGAAGTATGTCCATTTTGACTATAATGGTTCTTCCTGTCTAAGAACAGAAGGGGATAGCTTTATATTTTCTGATGTCTTCTTCAATTTTTTTTTCAAAGAGCTGTAGTTTTTATTGAATAGGTCTTTCACTTCCTTAGTTTAATTCATAAGTAATTTTTTGTTACTATGATGAATGGTATTTTTTTCCCCTAATTTTGTTCTCAGTGAGTTGAATTAATGTACAAGAACACTGCTGATTTTGGTATGACTTTTGTATTTTGCTACATTACTGAATTGGTTGTTAATTGTAAGATTCTTTTGGATTTTTGGGGGAGTCTTCTTTTATAGTATTATGTCATCTGCAGATAACGATAATTTGATTTCTTCTTTTCCTATACACATGCCTTTTACTTCTTTGTCTTGCCTAATTGCTTCTGCTAATGTTTTGAGTATTATATTAAACTGGTGTGGTGATATTGAATATCCTTGTTTTGTTCCTGATTTTAGAGGAAAAGCTTTCAGTTTTTCTTCATTTAATGTGATGCTGGTGGTAGGTTTGTTATAAATGCTTTTTTTTATCATATTGAGATAAGGTCCTTTTATACTCATTTTCTTCAGTGTTTTTGTCACAAAAGGATGTTGGATTTTGTCAAACACTTTCTGTGTTTATTGAGATGATCATGTATTTTTGTCCTCACTGTTGTTTGTATGACGTATTACATTATTGATTTACACATATCAAGTCATCCTTTGATCCCTAGAATGAAGTCTACTTGGTCAGGAAGTGTGCCCTTTTTAATGATTTGTTGAGGATTTTTGCACCTATATTTACTAAAGAAATTGGTCTGTAGTTCTCTTTTTTTGGTTAGATTCTTGTCTAGTTTTGGAATCATGGTAATGGTAGCTTCAAGGATGATTTGGGGAATAATATTTCCCTTTCAACTTTATTAAAACAGTTGAGGAGTACTGATTTTGGAACTCACTGTAGTTTTTATAGCAGCAGTGAACTCCTCTGGAGGTGGGCTTTTTTTAGTTGGTAAATTTTTATTACTGCTTTAATTTCATTCCTTGTTGTGTTAATTGGGATATTTAAAAGTTTTTGTTTTGGTAATTCATATATATCTAGAAATATATCCATTTCTTCTGAATTTTCCAATTTATTGGCATATAATTTTGTGAAGTAGCTGTTAAAATTTTATTTCAGCAGTGTTTCTTGTAATTTTGCCTTTTTCATTTCAGATTGCATTGATTTGGGTCTTTTCTTTTTTGTTAGATTAGTTAGGGATTTGTCAATTTTATTTATTTTTTTGAAGAACCAACTCTTCATTAATTCTCTGTGGCTTTTGTTTTTCTTTTTTGTCTCAATTTCACTGATTTTTACTTTGATCTTTATACTTTCATTTGTTGTACTAATTTTGGGATTTGGATTGTTCTTGTTTTTCCAACACCTTGAGGTACATCATTAAGTTATTTATTTTCATTCACTCTGTTTCTGTGATGTATGCATTCATAGATATAAGTCTCCCTTTTAGGATTACTTTCACTTTTAATTCTCACTCTGCTTTTACAAAATAGAGTGACTTCATTGCTGGTTAGTACCTTTATCTTTGTTCTGTCTGTTTGTCTTTTGGGATGTTACATTGCTGCCTAGGTGAAAAGTTAAAGCCTAGTCTCTCAGATTTCCTTACAATGAGGTTCTGAGTGTGATCCAGCTGTCCTTCAGCAGAAGCGCCTCCTTGAGAATCCAACATGAGGTGAGAAGCACAGGTCTGCTCTCCTGGTGCCACAGTGGAGCAGCAATGACAACAGGGTAGATGTTGAAGGGCTGAGTGTAGACATCTATGATTTTAGTGGTGTGGTGTAGCAGCAGTTTGAATCTTCTAGATCCTAGCAGAAATCTGAAATTATCAGTTGATACAGTTGCTTCATATTTCTCTTGAATATAACTTATGTCAGAGTGATCAGTTCCTGCATTAGGTTAGTGAAGCAAGATTTTTCTGAGTGTCTTAAATTCAGAGCCAAATATTGTTTTCCAGCCTTGACTTAACAAACTTTTATAAGTGCATAATTTCCTGCAGCTCACCTCCATCTCTTTAGGGTAATCAGGATGGTTTCTGATGTTTGAAATTACTGTTGACTGATTGATTTGCTCATTCCTGTTTATATAGAAGGAAATGTCACCTAACTAGTGAAGGATGATACTGGGATTTAATTCAAGGTTGTCTGATTCCAGAGGCTCTCATAATTGATCACAGATACCAGACACTTCATAGAGGTTACTAAGTTCCAGATACTGTTCTGAACACTTTAAATTTTGTAAATTCACCAATTTTCACAATAATTTTATGAACTAGATTTTTACATTTATTGTTCTTTTAATTATAAATATGAGGAACTTTCATAAAAGGCTGAGAAGCTTGCCCAAGCCACACAGATCTACTCCTAAGTCCACATTCCAATGGTTAGGCTAGCTTTGTTTCAAAAATGAGATTTTGCTGGATGTAGTGGTGCACATAATTAACAGCACCTTGGGAGAGTGAAGCAGGAAGATCTGAAGTCCAAGCAGCCTGGGAAACTCAACAAGACCCTATCTCAAAATTAAAAATAAAGAAATGGCTGGGAATATAGCTTAGTGCAGAGTTCTGGGAATATAGCTCAGCTTAGGCCTTGAGTTCAATCCTCAATATCAAAAAAAGAAATTTACTTTTATTTTATACTTTGAAATGCTTTTAAAACTATCTTTTAAGATTCAATCTTAACTAAGTGGTACAAGTATTGATTTTAAGTTTTATTTTATAGATTTATTAAATTAAGCCACATTCAAATTCTTCCCACCAAAATATTCTGAAGAGCTCTTTAATATGTTGTCAATGTAATTGAAATAGCACTGTTAGCAAATTATAGAATCACAGAATTAGAAAAAGGCATATTAATTATCTAGTTTAAGGACTAGAATTTTCTCTGTAAATTCCTTGCCTATTTATCTGTCAGCTTGAGAGGCTCAGCATTTTCCCACCAGCCAGTTTATCTTCAGCCAGGATATTTTTTAAGTCTCTAAGATTCAGCTAAATATGGGTTGTTAATTAACCATCAGTAAACAAATACTGGCTATAATTTCTGAGTCACAGGTGGCTCTTCATATATTTAAAGATAGTTTTGTCTCCTGGAATCTTACTTCCCCTTTAGGTAACCTACTTCCTATTTCTTTACACCTTGATGGAATTCCATTTTCTCTGAAACTATTGGAACTAAGCATGAATATAAAGTCGGGAGGTTTTGGCAACAAGCAGAGCAAAAACCTCACCACCCTTTGGAAATTGCATACTTGGGGAACTGTATTGCAAAACTGAATCAGATTGAAATTAAAGTCAGTTACACTGGTGATGTATTTGACTTACTGTTTTAGGACTGCCTTTTCCTTCTATATTTGCAGCTCCTTCCCATTCCTCTCTTTTCCAATAACTCTGAGTCTCTCTGGGCTTGATGATATATCATGGCTACATCTGTTTAGGACTTTTACATGCAAACTCCCTCTGCTAGATGGATATAGTCCCCTGCTCCTTGTTCTCCTTGCCCTCATCCCTGTAGTATGATGCCTTCCCTCTTGATTGGGCATTCTCAAAGCACCCTAAAGTTTTCCATGTGTATCCTGTCTTCTGTGAACAGCCTGTCCTAGCTTTCTGCTTATGTTAGGTTTCGCTTATATCCACTTCTCCAGGTATTGTAATTCCATTTTCAGAAACTTATTTCAACTATAATTGCTTTAAGTGTATAATTTTCATGCAAGATTAAAACCACTGTCCTTTTCGCTTGCCTTTTTACCTTCAGTTCTTAGCACATGCTCAACATGGATGCATTAGCCAATTGGTAATAATGGGACTTCAAATAGTTTTTTAAAAAATATTATGCTGCTAGTTTTGACTCAGTCTATCAGTTCTTTTGGAAACATGACTGTATCACTGGGAATATTTTCATTTTTATGAACACATTTGGTTAGCATGTATTTCATTCATGTTCTGATCCAATTGATGGCCAGGCTCTTGTGTTATAACATTAGAGATCTCCCTTTAGGCTGATGACAACCTTTGAAACTATGCCCATTCAGTTAAGACTGATTTTTTTTTTCATTTTGGTCTTTTTGAGACAGAGTCTCACTATGCAGTTCAGGTTGGACTTGAACTCACGTTGTAGCCCAAGGTGGTCTCAAACTTACAATGATCCTCTTTCCTCAGCTTCCCAAGAGTTGGGATTATAGACATGTGATTTTGCCATATGGCCATTCAACTCACATTTTTGTCAGTTTGAATACAAAATACTGTTAGATCTTTTTTGGCACAATAAAGAGACAAAACAATAGAGAAGTCTTTGTGAAGGAAGTGGAGAGGAATGCACAGCTCACTCAGAATGTTCAGCTCACTGATTTTCACTGGCCCGGAGACAAAGGTAGCTGAGGTATATACTCTATGGCCAGAGGTACAGTTTGAGGGTGAGTGTTGATGATATGCTAGGAACTGATTGGAGTTTTCTATTTGTGCCTGGGGGAAGGAAAAAGAGGAAGTTGTAATCAGGGCTGAGGGGAGAAGAAGGAAGTAGTCATAAGAAAAAGAAGCTTTTGTTTTGACCTTTGACCATGTTAGATCACCACCATCATGTTCAGCAAATTTATGCTAGAGCAGAAACCTTTCAGATACAAAGATAAATAAAGTCTTTTTTTTGAATTTTGAGTAAAAATAAGTTCTATTGAATTTTCCTATCTTAACTGGACTTTAAAATATTAGTCTAAACTTACTGTAGTAAATATGCAACTGGCTTGTAGTAAATATTATTTCTTTTAAATTCTTGATAACTAGTATTTAAGTAGAATCTTGCTTAAGATTGAGATGTATAATCTGCATGTATATGTTTGCTTAACTATATGTTTGAGAATAAGAGGAAAACAGAAAAGAACTATTTTACATACCGTAGTAAAATAATCTCTCAAGATACTTATCATTAGTGTTATCTAATATTTATTTCATCTTCAAATGTCACATGATGTTCTTCAGAATAAGTATTCAAACAAAGTTCATATGTTCCCTTAGTTATCAGGCATAATTATTGTCCTTAAATCTACAATAGTTTGTCTGTCTTTTATAGCATTCATGACATTGAAAATTTTGGAGGAGTCCAACACAGTTATTTGCAGAATGATGTCTATGTTTTTATGTTTTATAATTTACTTGTTTTTCATGATCAGCTTCTGGTTAAACATTTTGGTTAGAATACTACATAAACCATGTATCTTTCTCAATCTATGATACTGAGATACAGATGATGTTGTTTCATCTTATTATTGGTGATTTTAAGCTGATCTCTTGGTTAAGGTGGTGGCAACTGAATTTCTACACTGTGAGGTCACCTTCTTGCCTTTGTATTTAGTAAATACTCTGTGGAGGGAGATTTTGAGATTGGCTTGCTTTTGAAATTAGAATTTACTTTATATTTTGCACATTTCTTTTTGTGATAATTCAGGATTGTTGGCTGAACTCTGTATCACAGTCATGGAATCTCTATTTTGGTTACTTAGCAAGAAGAATGAGGATTCTTATTTAGTACCTTCATTCTTTAACAATCTTGTCCCCAAATACAAGCTGTGGTTGTTTCTTACCCACATTTGTTCCATGGATACAACTCAGCATCAGTCTCTTTTGTGGATCAATTGTAAGGGACAGAGTTGGGCAGTTGTTTTTTCTTTCTGTTATCAGTTAATACTTAACATCAGCCCACTGAGTTAATCTCTTTTGCATGTGTTCTGTTTTAGTCCACTCAACTCTTTTGACAATTTTTTTGTTACCTTTGTCTTCTGTGTCCTGGCTCTTGAAGGGCAAAATGTAAATTGTTGTACTATGATTATTGGATGCAACCTTTGGAAGTCTTTTCTATTCTTAAATAGCTGAGGCTCCTATTTCAGGTACTACTACCCTTAGGACAATAGGGAAAAATCTGTTTTGTTATTAAGTCAGTCATGGACAGCTGGCTTATTCCTCTTTATTTTCTTTCTTTCTTTCTCCTTTCTTTCTTTCTTTCTTTCTTTCTTTCTTTCTTTCTTTCTTTCTTTCTTCCTTTTTCTTTCTCTCTTCCTTTTTCTTTCTTTCATACAAGAGATCGAACTCATGACCTTGCACTTGCCAGGCAGGCACTTGTACCACTGAGCTAATTCCCCAGCCCTCTTTATTTTTTTTCTTGTCTTCTGCCTTATGTTCCATGGTACTATATAATTGGAATTCCTTGTCTAAAGGTCATCCTGGCAGCCATCATACTTTTACTAAGTCTTTACTGCTTTATCTCATTGGATTGCTATGTACATATGATAATCTTTCTGTCTTTCTAAAACATTTCTATGCCTTTGGCTTTCCGGACAGTATATTCTTCTCTTATAGACAACTGACCATCTCTGCCATGTCAGGACTGTAAGTTTTTTCAATGCATACTAAATAAAGTAAGTATTTTCTCTCCCAAAATGTTGGCATCAAATGTATTATTGTATATATACTTGAAATATTTGTCATTTTATTTAATTATGGAATCTTTCAACAAGGCAAAGGACCTCAACTGATTCATCAGAAATCATGCATTCTGTCAGAGAAAAAGTGCACCAATGTTAAACAGCAAGAAAGTCTTTATTAGAGACTATTGCAATAGAAAAGAGTCTGAATGAAATTCTGTTGAAACAAAAGGTAAGAGAGGTTTTAGGCATTGTGCTGAACTAGTTGAACACTTTCAGGGAGGTTGGTCAGCCTGCTTAGACCATTCTTGGTTACTAATTCATGCTGACTGAAGTTAGCTTTCTATCTTCCCATGCAGACAAGGAGATGGGGCACTATCTTTTTTGATGATTATGTTTCAAAAGGATGGCTCCCAGGGCCTTAAGAAACATAGTCCAGGGTTGTAAAACTGGTCAGAGGCTAGAAGTTTTATTTACATTTCAAAGGGGCACAGAAAGAATTTGCAATTACGGGTTTTCTAAAGTAAAATGCACTAAGAGTAGGAAGGTCAGGGGTCTATGGTTAGGAAGAATTTTTCTAAAGCTCAGTCAACTTGAAAGACCCTTCAGGCCACCTTGATTAATGCACAGTTGTGTCTCCTCAAAGATCTGTGGATGCAAAAATCATCATTGGATGTGACTTTTGAAACAAGTTCCTGGTCATAGACTTAATTCAGCCTGAAAAAAGAGGACAGTCTACTGCCAAAAGAATATTAAAAATAATGTCCAATGACTAGGGCAGAGATAGGCCATTTTGTGCTTGGAAGAAAGAATCCACAATAGCTGAGAAATTCAGTTTGTAATGATTATGTTTCTGACACACAGGAGTGTTTAATCTCTACTCTCCATGTAACATACACAAAGAAAGCATTTTTATATTTTTATATCTTCTAATTAATTTAACTTTGAAGCCAGAGTATTAGAACTGGGAAAAAGAATAGCTGTTAATTCTCACGCTAGACATACCTCCCCCCATAACTTCCATGCTGTTATTTAGGGTTTTAATGTGACCCTCCTATTTCTATACTGGAGTTTTTGACATGTTAAAATTCTCTGCACTACAAAGCATTTGCATTGAGGATGCAGTTTCATTATTTTGGTTTGTGTTTAAGATGACCTTGAAATACCCTATAATAAGACCTAAAAGATGAATAAATATTTGAAATAGTTTAGGGTTTTTATGGAGCTCTTTTAATTTTCAGAAGCTTTGATCTTTTTTCATTTTTAAATTTCTGTATCAGATTTTAATACAATTGTTAATCTCTCTGATTTCTGGTAATCTACTGTTATCTTGAGCATCTGATGTGCATGTAATTGCTCACTGTATTCATTTGGACCCCCAAAGAACAGAGGTTGTGCAATTTGGGAATATAATTTACTGCTTCATGATCCTTCATTTCAGCCCAGATGCTGGCTCTTGTCTAAATTCAGAACTTGTCTAAATGCAGATCAATGGACATTGTGGGGCTTGTTTAAATATGAAGAAAATCTAAAAGACTAATGTTGTAATTTTCTTCCTCATATTCTGAGAACAAACTGAAGTTCTGTGCAGAGTGAGGCCTCACCCTTTTAGCAAACACTGATTTTTGTTTCTGTTTTCAAATCACTAGTTGTTAGCTTTTTATTCTGTTTCTTTTGTTTCAAAGTGGTTGCTCTAAAATCTTTGAAATAAATATACAATAGTAAATATCTAAACGAATGCTTGGGCTGCTGATATTAGAGAAGCTTTGGTAGAACTGAGTTATTCAGAAGATGATTCAGGACACAGCTAGGAATTAAAAGAATTCTGACTAGCAGATTCTTAAGCTAGCCTATTGTATAAACTGCAAATGTTTAGCAAATATTAATTGTTTGGCTGGTAATTTCTCTGAGATCTTGCCTATGAGAACATAACAGAAAGATTTAGGATCATTAATTTAGTATCTACTAAGTAGCAAGTAATATAGTTCTACTTACCTTATCAAATTTAATGCCTCCTCAAACCATAATCAGTGGATGGAAGCTCTATCTCAAAGATAAATTTGAAGTTAAGCTAGTTTTCTTAATTTTACATAGGCAAGATTAACTAGAACATTTTAGATGTTTAATAAGTAACATCTTATTATGTCCCATTTAAGAGCGCTATGAAAATGCATTATCTAATTTAACTAACATAAATCTATCTGCCACCCCACCCCAACTAGAAGTGGTATGATGGTTATTCCTATTTTACTGGTGTACAAACTGAGCATCAGAGAAAAATATGATTTGCTTAGATTAGACAGCTGATAAGAAGCAGGTTTATGATTTACTCCCAAAACAGCAACTCTAGACCCTGAATTCTTTAACACTATGCTGACTGTTGGGTGTTGTTCAAAGTTGTTAGAGGGAAAAACAAGAGCTCATGGTCAACACAGTATTCATATTCATTCCTACATCAGACTGTGTGTATGTGGGGAGGGTTGGATCTGGAGATAGGGATGAAGGAATTTGTGTGCATACAGCCCGTGCCAGATGATTTGTCATCGGCAGCTACTTCCGAGTCTTTTTTTCCTAGGCTAACTTGTTTCCACGGAAACACAATAAGGTATTGAAAATTTGGATAAAATATTCTGATCCTTATTGACAAGACTAAAATTTAAACACCTTCCAGTTATTTCCTCTGCTCTGTGATTTTTTTCTATGGCTAGTTTTAAGGTTATGACAGCTGGTCAATGGGGCTCCCCTGACCTTGGTGTACTGAAGAGGATTATAGGTCCATTATGATCAGTGTCTTTGTTTTCCACATTATTCATGTATTATCCAGTTTTTGGCATCTGAAAGATTTCATTAGTTGTAGATTATAGATATACTCTCAGAAGGATAAAATTATTTTGTTACCAATGCATCCTCTTTTTCATTTCCTCAAGTGCACAAAGACTACACATTGCACATTGCAGCCTGAGTTATGCCTAGCATGATGGTGTAGTGGTTAAAGACATCATCACTGGCACCTGTTTGCATTCACATTCCACCACCTCTATGTGACCTTGTTCAGATTATATAAACTCTTAGTGACTCACTTGCCTTGCCATCAAATTGGGACTAGTGTAGTGATGGTACTTATTTCACAAAGCTTTTGTGATGTTTGAATCAAATAGAACATGTGAAGTGCTAAAAAGCAGTCCTGTATTGTTGTAAGGATACTGATCAAATGCGACTGAAGGGGCAGAATTAACACAAAGGAATTAGAATAAATATTCTAATGAAATTAGAATATTAGCAAACATTAATTGACAATCATATATATATATAAAATGTGGATAAAAACTGTTTATGTTCTATATGTATCCTGAAGATCCTGACACTTTATAGGAAATATAAGTGACAGACATATCCTTAAACTTACATATAAGTGACAGACTTGAATCCTAAGTGTTTAGGATTCAAAAACATGGTAAGAATTAAGTTTCATAGATGTGTAAGGGAAGAAATAGGAGTTTCTTAACAATACAATGATGAAAACATTAAGTCAAATGGGAAGAATTTAAACTGTTACTTAGGTTTTGGTGATAATACTACTAGGAGAGTGAACTGCACAGGCAAAGCATGAGATTTATGTTTAGGTAATGGCATAGTAAGGTAGACATCCTCCTGGAGAGTATACAGAAACCATGATTTTATGAAGACCAAAGACACAAGTCATATGATTATATGTGGGGTATGGTTGGCCTTCATGGGTACTGAATCAGACAACCATCAGGAGCCAAGTGCCCAGAATCTGTTATCTTTGTCTACTTTGTCTACCTTGAATTATTAGGGTTTTTATTCCTGATCATCATTTCTTTTTCCTTTACCAAATAAGCCTGCTTTTTCGGTAGATGTAACAATGACTTTATTACTGTAGGTTCTTCGAGCCTCAATTCCTGATGCCAACTGGTCAACCTCTGGACATTTTAATATTCACATTCACCAGAGAAACTGGCTTGATACTTCCATCTTTTATCTTCATGATGTAGCATAAGCCCCTGCTAGACTGCAGATTGATTTCACTGGGTCAAGTGTTACCTATTGCCAGATTATCTGTGACTATAGGTGGCAGAGTCATGTGATATAAAATATAATCTCTTAGTCTCTTCCTTCATTGTTGAGACATAACAATACTCAAAACTTAAAGGAAAGATTCATTTTAGATCACAGTTTCAGAAGTTTCAGTTCATGTTTCGCAGGCTTTAACACAGAAAATAGGAAAGTGAAAGGACCTGGGTGGAGGAAAGCTGCTTATGTCATAGCAGTCTAGACATGGACAATGAAGTGCGGAGCTGGGATGGGAGACGTATTTTTCCAGATCGTGCACCTAGTGGTCTGCTTCTTCTAACCAGAGGATACATCTTACTAGCCAGTCAGCTATGTGATTAAGACCTCAGGATTTAATTACCTTCAAAAAACCTGCCTATAAATGCACGAGGCTTTCAGGGATATTCTTTTTTTAAACCATGACATTTTACCTCCAGATCCCAAAAGACACATGCAAAATGCATTTAGCACATCTCAGAGAATGTACAGAGTCTTAACAGTTCCAGAACTTCTGAAAATTCTAAGTCCAAAGTCTTTTTTGAGAGTTAAGGAAGATTATTAGCTGTAAGCCCCTACAAAGTTAAAAAGGGAAGTTAAACATTGCCAACACCCAACAAATGTAAATATTTTCATTCCAAAAGAAAGAAATGGGGCAGTTTGTGGTGAAATATGAATTCCAAAGGACATGGCAGTTCTGCACATATGGCACTCCTAGTTATAGGTTCTTGTCTAAGTTCAGAACTTGCCTAAATGCAAATATAAAATATTTGCCTTCTTTTTATTGCTAATGTTTTCAGCAACCAAGCTGTCCTTGGCCAAAACTTTATAGGTCCCACTTTATATGTGCTTCCTTTCTAGTAAATCTCAACGCTCTTGAAGTCATTCAACTGTGCCATTTTCTTTTCATTCTCAATGTAAAGCTAGCTAAAGTCTGCAATAGTATGCATGGCATAGCCTAAATATTGGGATGCCTTGAAATTTTCTCTTCCAGATTATTTAGTCCACCACCTTTAAACTCAGTGCACGCTGAAGTCTCAGGACATGAGCAAAATGTAGACAAACTATCTGCCTAAGGATAACACATATGGTCTTGAATACAACTATCAATGGAGTCCTGGTTCCCAACTAAAACATTTGGACCCTGTTTTTACCATTTGTGTTTTTTTTTTATCAGGATTCTGATCTTCTGAGCTCTGACCACAATCTCCCATCAAGCTTGACTTACAACATTCTAGGGCTTCTCCAACCAGCATCTTCAAACCTTTCTGAACTCCTTCCACAAATCACTTCCAAAAGCTTCTATACAAAACTGTCAGGTAGTCACAATGACACCATGACTTCTTTGGTACAAAAACCTGTCTTAGTCACTTTCTTTTCACTGGGACACAATATACAACACCCTCAAGTTAAAGGAGGTGAAGTTTATTTTGTCTCGCAGTTCATGGTTGGCCAGATCAAAGGCAGAGGAGTTTGGCTGAGGGGCATAGCAAAGGAAAGCTGCTCATATCATGGTGACCAGGGAGCAGAAGGTGAAGTGAGAAGCCAAGAAGGGAGATATGCCTTTTTGTATCATTCCCCCAGTGACTCACCTGTTGGAATAACACCCCACCTTCTAACAGCAAGCCAACTATATCAGGCTCAGAATTCACTCAGAATTCACCTTCTGAAAGCCCTGCCTATGAGTGCATGAGACCTTCTGGGGACATGCTTGATCTAAATCATGACAACCACCTAGACATCAAAGGTAGTTTCCTTAAGCACTGATATGGGTCTGACATAATGCCAAGACTTGTTCTGGCTATTAGTCTTGGGGAAGTCAGTGCTGGCGATTGTCTGTTGAAAAATTCAGAGTGATATTCTTTGAAGTCATAAAAATGGATGATATGTCCGGAGAAAAAATCCTAGGCAACATTTTTGGAATAGCGACATTGAATGGGTGGCAAGACAGCTTTTATATGCTTAGATCATTTTATAAAGGCATCCATTGCCCCTGCACAGTAGCTTGAATGGACATGGGAGAGGCTCTGGCTACATTTGCTGCTGCACAGAAGGGCAAAGAAACATAAGCTCTATGGGCTGGTGAATTTTAACCTATAAGAGACACAGCAAAGGGAGAAGCCGGATATGTACTTCTTCCCCACCAAGGATTATTTCAAGAAATAGTATTTTTAAAGGCTCCAAGAAATAGTAGTTTTAAAAGCTCCATAGAGACAATTTATGAGATGGAACAACTAGCCATGTTTGTTGTGAAATTGTGCCCAAGTCAGCAACCTGTTTTTGGTGTGGTTTATTTCCTTCATGATTTCTGTTTTTCCCTTGTTCTTATTTCTCTGGACTCCCCTGTTCCCTCAGGCCTTAACTAGTAAATTTTTCTTAGGGTTTCCTTTTCAAGGGAACCTAGGATAAAACACCTTCACTGAATATAGTATTCATTGTGCACAACATATTGCATACCTGTAGCAGTCAGTTAAACTCTGGTCTGGGTGTTCTGAAAGAGTAATCCCTGGAACAGCAGCATGAACATCAGTTGGGAATTTGTTAGAAGTACAGATGAGCAGGCCTCATCACAGACCTACTGCCATGGTTAATCTGAATTGTTAAACTGATTAGTTTAAGAGATGCATAGGAGATTAGTAAACCACACTCTGTATGTGTCTGGGGGAAGGCAAGACATTGAGGATTATATCTGGCCCCTGAACCCTTATTCTCTGGTGCTCACCCACCAGGAAGTGGCATTTTTTTCTCCATCATTCCCTTTTGCCATGATGATATTTCTTCTTTCAGTAAACCATAAACAGAAAACTCTGAAACATTAGTTACGTAAACTTCTCTAACTTGTGAGTATCAGGTATTTTGTCCCAGAAACAGGAAGGCTGACCAACATACCAAGTGAATCAGAAATTCTGGGTAACTTGGATGCATGCTAATGCTTGAAACTGCTTCTTTATTAAAAGAGGTATGACAGTTTCATTTGAGGGTTAGCTGCCTGATTTTATAAAGTTTTCATTGGAACACATCCAATTACATTCATTTATGTAGTACATAGATACTTCTGTGCCACAAAGTACAGTTTAGTAGTTGATAAAATCAGAAATATTTACTATGTGACCTTTAAATAAAATGTTTGCTAGCTCTTCCTACTCCAGTCTAACCATCTTGTCTGGTTTTCATGGGTGAATTATGTCCTTACATAGAGTTAGTGGTTTTCTTTCCCACATTCTTTTGTACCAGGTCTTGTTGTCAAGATTTAACCTAACGGCACCTAACTCAACCTATACACTATGAATTCAATAAAGAAATAAGTACTTGGGATATTTTATTTTCATAAAAATAAGGTTGCGCTTGCTTTGGCAGCACATATACTAAAACAAGTTTGAATGTTTTGAGGAGAATTGAAGTGAGTAGCTAGAACCTAATACTATGGAACTGTATGTGCACAATACAACTATAAAATAATAGACATAATAAGGCTTCTGAAGAATTTTGCATTCACTTTGGTTTTATCAGATTCCACATTAAGAAGAAGAATTCAGAATTATAGAGAATACACTAGGGGTGTGATTTAAGAAAGAGTGATCATTTTTTTTCAATTTAATTCTTAAATTTTATTTTAAAGAGAATAAAACAAAACCAAACAAAACACAATAAAGCAAATCAGAACAGAACAATGCAAGCAATACAGGACTTCAAAACCAAAGAACAGGAAATCAACAGTGGGTACCATAATGTCTCTCATTTTCTTCAAAATAGGTCTACATATCTTCACACATAATAAAATCAAACAAAACAAAACAAAATAAAACCAATCAAAATAAAACATAGAGGCATTATAGGACTTTAAAACAAGATGACAGCAAATCAACAATGGTTACCATAATACATCCCATTATCTTCAAAATAGCTGCCCATGCCATCAGATACAGTAAAATCTCACAAAACAAGACAGAATAAAACCAAACCTAACAAAATGATGAAAATGATACAAGAGTTTGACACAAGATAATAGGAAATTAACAGTAGTTACTATTTTTCCTTTTTAGGCACTTCCTCCTTTATCATTTTCATAATATTTATTATGGTTTTTGAATCCTACAAACTCAGTATTTTTGTGCTAAGAAAATAACTTGGTGTTCAGCTGTATGAGTCCAAACCATTTCACCTGTGAGCATGATCTCAAGTTGCATCCATTTACCTATAAGAGCCTCAAGATTATCCTACTTTATAGCTGAGTAGCTTTCCATTGTGTGAAAATATTATATCTTTCTTATCCATTCTGTGGTCGATGGTCAAGTTACCCTTGCTTTTTTCTGGTCTCCTGTCATGTGAAACCATTGTTTTCTCTCCTTTGACTTTTAGTCTATGAATTTCCTTTCCAGTTAAATGTGTTTCTTGTATACAGTATATTGATATATCTTGTTTCTTGATCCATTCTGCCTGTGTTTCTTTTTATTGATGAATTGAGTCCATCTACATTAATGGTTACAACCGGTATGCACAGGTTCATCTCTGCAATATTATTTTCCTACTGTTGGCCCTCCACTTTACCCTTCATTCAACTTCCTGTCCTGCTTGGCAGGTCCCTTCCACTGTTGTTCCTGGAACCATGGTATCTTTATCTCACTCTAAAATATCCTTCAGAACTCTGTGTAGGGTTGGTTTGGTGGTTATGAGTTCCTTCAGTTGTTCTTTATCATGGAAGAATCTTATTTTTCCATCAACTTTGAAATATAGTTTTGCAGAGTATGTGAATCTGGGTTGGAAGTTGTTTTCTTTCAGGATTTGAAACACTTCACTCCAAACTCTTCTTGATTTGATAGTTTGTGTTTAGACGTCTGCTATGATTTTAATGGGTTTTCCTTTATAAGTGATCTGTTTCTTTTCACTAACAGCTTTTAATATTTTCTTGTGCTGAATTTCTTGGATCTTAATTATTACATCTGGGTGTAGATTTGCTTTGGTTATGGCTAGTTGAAGTTCTATATGCCTCATTTATGTGTATGCCAGATCCTTTTCCTACGTTTGGGAAATTTTCTGCCATTACTTCCGTATATACTCTTTTTATGTCATTTGTGTTTACCCCTGCTTTTTCACTGATACCTATCATTCTTAAATTATGTTTCTTTGTGTCATCTTGAAGCCATTGGATTATTTCCTGGTTCCTTGTTATTTTTAAGAGATTTTTCCTTTCACGATTGCTGGCTGCAAACCTGACTTCAAGGTCTGAAAGTCTATCTTCAGACTCTTTCAAGTAGTTTTGCCAGTTTTTTATTGACTTTTTAATTTCCTGAATATCTATTTGAATCTGTTACCTGTATTGTAATTCCTTCCTATATTGTTCATTCAAGGTTTCCTATGCTCCTCTTTTATTTATCTATGTCTTCTTTAGATATGCTCAGCAGTTCTTTCATTATGTTTGTGGCTTCTTCTTTCACCTGAGATATTATTTCTGATCTGATTATTTTTCATGAAGTTGTCTCTTCAGTTGCTATTCTCTCAGAGATTTTAGGTGTGTAGCTTCCATTTTCTTTTATGTCTATACCTCCCAGACTTATTCTGTGTGTGCTGGAGGTCTTTTGCTCCTTTGTCTTAGCATTTTCCTGGGTTCCTCCCAACAAGCTGGTTGTAGGGTCCCAGGCACTTCCTACATTGGCTGCCCCTCTGTGGTGTAGGGGAGTGGGCCAGGAACCTGGATTTCTCTGAACCTAGGTTTCCAAGGAGTAGAAAGACATGGGGTGGGCTTCTTCAGATGACCAGGGTTCCATGATGGTGGGGCTGCTTCTTCTGTCAGCCTGTGTGTGTATACCAGGACTCCCCTGATCATAGCAGGCACACAGGGGTGTATCTATGTGATTCTCCTAGTGGTTGCTGGGTACCCGAAAGAAACAAGGGTCTCCAGTGGCAGCTTGGAGGCATACAGGGCATATCTGGCTGTTTCTCCCTATCCACACTAGTTATCTAAGAGAGTCAAGGTTTCTGGAAGTTCCAGTGGGCACATAGGAGCAGCTCTGGCTGTGTCTCCCTGTCTGCACTGGCTGCCCACAGGAAGCAAGCTTTCTGATCTGAATGATCATTTAGAACATCAAAGCAGAACATTACTTCAGGATAATCCCATAAAATATTGCTGAATAAGTAAAAACGTATTAAGTTAAAGAAATGTTATATTTGTGTTGTTTTTGTGATTTTTGGTTTTAAGAAAAACTTAGGTGATCAGTATCCTGACTGACGCAGGTAAGAGGGCTTCTTTTAAGTAAATGAAAGTAAATATGCACATGTCATATCAATAGGTGTATATGCCTCTCTACCAATAGATACAGAAGTTTCCGAATTGTGCTCTTTGGAACCCATGCATCAGAGTCACCTATGAAAATATAGATACTAGAAAAAATCTTTGGGAACTTAATTTTAATGGTTTCTACTCTTCTTATACATGTAAAAGACCCAATGGTGCAGAGTCATTACCCACTTAATTATTTAAGTTCAAGCTATTATATAAAATGCAGCCCAAACTCAGAGGACTATATGAAATCAAGTTAGAACCTTTCCTAATTTCTTCCATTAATGTGTGTTATTAAATATTTATAAACTTTTAAATTCTTTTGATAGAAAATGATAGATAGGTAAGTTCTAGACTTCCTCCTTTTTACAACAACTTCTACTAGATAATGATTTAATTTTTAATTGTGAGAATAATTCTAGAGTTGATCAATCTAAAGTCCAAGGCTGTTAAAGTATAAAGTGTAAAACAAAATGTATATATGAATGAATGAATGTATGAATATATAATAGAATATTAACCTTTAAATCTTGTCCAAGGCACAAAAATAGAATAGATTTGAAATTTGAAAGTGGATTTCCGGGGTGGTTGGGGCCTGTGAGACAACTCAGGTTATGGGCCTTGATGGACAGATGTGCCTTCCTGGGGAAATGGTGGAAAGAAATGAGAGAAGTATGGCTTGAAGATGAGTGACTGTGAGACTGGCCCATCTATGCATCACTGTGATGAATCCTAGTAGATCACGATGTTTCACGGGTTTGAGTGGACTGCGCCTAGTGACCTTCATTCAACAACGGGAACTAGACCAGTGGAAGGGGAAGCCAAGCTGGCACCGCACGCTGTGAGGTGAGTTGCAGAAATCTAGCACAGACCCGGAAGGGTTTGGGACCATCAATCCCAGTAGCTGGGTGCCTGCCCTGCTGCCTTGGGTCATTGGACTAGGCTCCAGAGGTTCCATGGGCTTGAGTGGGCTGCACCCAGCAACCTTCATTCAACCAGGGGAGCCAGGCCAGTGTGGCACCATGAGGGAAAGCTTTGGAAAATTGCTGGAAATACAGGAAAATGGCAAAATGAAAGACCAAAATGCAATCTCAACCCCCCATCCCATCCCAAGAAATAGGACCCATGTACCCATGTAGAGGAAAATACTACACATACATCTGAAATGTATGAAATGATATCAACTCAAATGAAGAAGCAAGTACAAGAAGCTATAAGGGAATTCCAATCAGAAATATTCTCCCAGGTAAAAGAAGAAATGATAAAAGTAGTGAAAGAAATACTGAATGCATCCAACAAAGACACAGCTAAACAATTAGAGGAACAAAGCAAAATGATAGAATCCCTGAATGAGCAGTTTATGAGACAAACAGAACACATTAAGCAGATTCAAAGGGATATACAAGAAATCAAAAACTCTAATGAAAGTTGCAAAAACCATCTCAATGAAAGTGAAGGTAGAATCTCAGACCTCAAAGATAAGATTGCAGCTACTGAACAGGAAAGGAAAGATCTTCTAACAATAACAAGAAATCAGGAAATAACAATTCAACAGCTGCAAGATGATGCAAAGTAAAACAATATAAGATTAATAGCAATAAAAGAAAAAGAAGGGGAAAACACAAATGATATCAAGAGGCTATTTACAGAAGTAATAGCTGAAAACTTCCCAAACATGATGAATATGGAAACTGACATATGGATTAGTGAGGCATATAGAACTCCAAATAGCCATAACCAAAACAAAACTATACCCAGACATATAATTATCAACATCCCAGAAATCCAACATAAGAACAGAATATTAAAAGCTGTTAGAGAGAAAAGACAGATCATGTACAAAGGAAAACCTATCAGAATCACAGCAGACTTCTTGACACAAACAATGAAGTCAACAAGAGCATGGAGTGATGTTTTTCAGATCCTTAAAGAAAACGACTTCCTACCCAGACTGATGTACCCTGAAAAACTGTCTTTCAAAATGGATGAAGAAATAAGATACTTCCATGATAAAGAACAGCTGAAGAACTTCATGATCACCAAACCAAACCTACAAAGAATACTGAAAGACATTCTAGATACACATAGGAGAAAAACACTAAGCAAGACAGATAATTAAACAGAATGGAAAGCTAAGATATAACATCAGAAAGATAACATGTCAACAATAAACCAATATATGACAGTTATAACCATTAGTGTAAATGGCCTCAATTCACCAATTAAAAGAAACAGACTGGCAGAATGGATCAAGAAACAACATCCAACCATATGCTGTCTACAAGAAACCCATCTACCCCAAAAGGAAACTCATAGACTGAAAGTCAAAGGATGGAAAACAATACTCCATGCAACAAGAACTCAAAAAAAAAAAAAAAAGCAGGGGTAGCTATTCTGTTTGCAGACCATGTGAACTTCAAACCAAGAATGGTCCAAAGAGACAAAGAAGGTCACTACATACTAGTTAGGGGAAAACTACAAGAGGAAGAGATAACAATCTTAAATATATATGCACCAAATTACAGAGCACCCAACTACACAAAGCAAGTATTAACAGAAATGAAAAATCAAATAGGTAATAACACAATTATAACAGGGGACTTTAACACACCATTGACACATAGGGATAGATCAAGGAGACCTTAACATGCCATTGACACAAAGGGACAGATTAACTAGACAGAAAAACAGCAAAGAAATAACAGAACTGTGAACAAATGGATTTGATAGATGTATACAGAGTGTTCCATCCAACAACATCAGGATATACATTCTTCTCACCAGTACATGGGACATTCCCTAAAATAGACCATATCCTAACCCACTGAATATATTTAAGTAAATGCAAAACAACTGAAATTATCCCATGCATGTTATTGGATCATAGCACCATGAAACTGGAAATTAATGATAAAAGTAACTGCAAAAAACACACAAACACTGGAAACTAAATAATACACTCTTGACCAGTCAGTGGGTCACATAGGAAATTAAAGAAGAAATTAAACAATATCTACAAGCAAACAAAAATACAAATACAACTTACTGGAACCTGTGGGATGCAATGAAAGCAGTCCTCAGAGTAAAATTTATTGCACTGAGTTCCCACATTAGAAAAACAGAACAAACACAAATATGCAACCTGATATTACACCTGAAACATCTAGAAAAAGAAGAGCAAGCCAAGCCCAAAACCAAAAAAAGGGAGGAAATTATAAAGATCAGAGCAGAAATTAATGCAATAGAGACTAAGAAAACAATTCAAAGAATCAAAGAGTTGGTTCTTTGAAGGAATAAATAAAATTGACAAGCCCTTAGCCAATCTAATTAAAAAAAGGAAAGAAAAGACTCAAATTCATGCAATACAGAATGAAAAAGGAGAAATCACTACCAACCCTGTGGAAATACAGAAGATCATCAACAACTATTTCAAAAACCTTTATTCTGATAGGTCCAATAACATAGAAGAAATGGACAGGTTCCTAGAAACATACGAACCACCAAAGTTGGATCAAGAAGATGTAAAACTGTTGAATAACCCAATTTCCAATAATGAAATTAAAAATGTAATTAAATCCTTACCCACAAAGAAGAGCCCAGGCCCAGATGGATTCACTGCAGAATTCTACAAGAAATTCAAACAAGACTTAATGCCGACACTCCTCAAACTGTTCAATGAGATCAAAAGGGAAGCAATTCTTGCTAAATCATTCCTAGAAGCAAATATTACTCTAGTACCAAAACCTGAGAAAGACCCAACTACAGGTCTTTACAGAATTACAGGCCAATCTCCCTAATGAACATAGATGCAAAAATTCTCAATAAAATATTGGCAAACAGGATGCAGCAAATCATCAAGATTATACAACATGACCAAGTGGGATTCATCCCAGGCATGCAGGGATAGTTCAAAATATGTAAATCAATAAATGTAATACACCTTATCAATAGAGCCAAAAGCAAGAATTACATGATCATTTCTATAGATGCAGAAAAAGCTTTTGATAAGATCCAAGACCCATTCATGATAAGAACCTTATAGAGAATTGGAATAGATGGTCTTTACCTCAATATGATAAAGGCCATATACAACAAACCAAGAGCCAGTGTCACATTAAATGGCCCAAAACTGAAAGCCTTTACCTTAAAATCAGGCACAAGACAAGGATGTCCATTATCACCACTCCTATTCAATATAGTACTGGAAATACTAGCCAGAGCAATTTGACAAGAGAGGGAAATAAAAGGAGTAAAGATAGGAAAAGAAGAAGTTAAATTATCATTATTTGCAGATGACATGATACTCTACATAGAAGACCCCTAAACCTCCATTGAAAGTCTCCTAGATATAATAAATAAATTCAACAAAACAGCTGGATACAAAGTCAATACTCAAAAATCAATAGCATTCTTAAACACTAATAACAAAATCACCGAGAAAGAAATAAGAGAAGCCACACCCTTCACACTAGCATCCAAAAAAATGAAATACTTATGAATTAATCTAACAAAAGATGTAAAAGAATTATACAGGGAAAATTATAATACCCCAAAAAAAGAAATTGAAGAGGGCCTCAGAAAATGGAAATACTTCCCTTGTTCTTGGATAGGAAGAATAAATATTGTAAAAATGGCCATTCTCCCAAAATTGTTATACACATTCAGTGCAATCCCAATGAAAATACCACTAGCATACCTCATAGATCTAGAGAAATTACTCCTAAAATTCATGTGGAACCAGAAAAGACCTAGAATATCAAAGGCAATTCTAAGCAGCAAAGCCAAGGCAGGCAGCATCACAATTCCTGACTTGAAGTTATACTACAAAGCTACTGTAATAAAATCAACATGGTATTGGAATAAAAACAGACCTGAAGATCAATGAAATAGATTAGAAGATACATCTACAAACACACTCAACCACCTTATCTTTGATAAAGGGGCCAAGCATGTTCACTGGAAGAATGACAGTCTCTTTAATAAATGGTGCTGGAAAAATTGGCTATCCATATGCCAAAAACTAAAATTAGACCCATGCCTATCACCATGTACTAAAGCAAAATCCAAATGGATCAAAGATCTAAATATTAAAACAGAAACACTAAATCTGTTGTAAGACAAAGTAGATAAAAATCTTGAAGACATAGGGGTAGGTAGAGAATTCATGAACAAGAACCGAACTGTACAGGAAATATTTCCTAGAATCAATAACTGGGATCATATCTTATTAAAGAGTTTCTGCATGTCCAAAGAGATCTCCAGCAAAGTGAAAAGAAAACCTACAAACTGGGAAAAAATGTTAGTGAACTGTCCCTCAGACAAAGGACTTCTGTCTAGAAATTATACAGAATTTAAAAAAATCAGACCCCAGAAATTCAAAGACCCAATCCAAAAATGGGCATCTGAGATGAATACACAGTTTTCAGATGAAGAAACATGAATGGCAAATAAATACATGAAAAAATGTTCATCATCATTGGTCATTAGAGAAATGTAAATTAAAACCACACTGAGATACCATCTCACTCCAGAAAGAATGGCCAGGGTCAACAAAACTACCAACAACAAATGCTGGAGAGGTTGTGGAGAAAAAGGAACTCTTCTGCACTGTTGGTGGGAGTGTAGACTGGTGCAACCACTGTGGAGGTCAATCTGGAGATTCCTCAAAAAGCTGGAGATGGAGGTCCCATTTGACCCAGCTATTCCACTCTTAGGCATGTTCCCAGAAGATCTGAAAATATCTTACCACAGTGATATATGCGCACCCATGTTTATAGCGGCACAATTTGTAATAGCCAGATCTTGGAAACAACCAAAGTGCTCATCAACCGAGGAATGGATAAAAAAATTGTGGTATTTTTATACAATGGAGTACTACTCAGCTATAAAGAATGATCACATTGAGATATTTATAAATAAATGGATGCATCTTGAATCTATACTCATAAGTGAAATAGATCAAACTCACATGTATAACTAATGGAGATTCTCCCTAGTGTAAGAAATGCTAAGAGTACAGAAGATTTTATGGAAATCATGGTTCACCACTATACTGCTTTGATGTCTTATGTCTTCATTCATTGGTTTGAATGGTTTTATTCTGTTTTGTTTGCTCTTAATATATGTGATCATATGAATAGTTACTTTGAAGACAAGACAGCATAGTAGCCAGTGTTGATTTAATATCATATTGCTCTGAAGTCCTACCATGCTTTTGTTTTTCTATTACCATTGGTTCTATCACATTGTGTCCTATTGGATTTTAATATGTATGATAGTAAAAAAAATTTTTTATGGAAAATGAGATAATATAGCAGCCATTGTTCATCTTTGGTTATTTGGTTCAGAATGTCTTGGAATACTTCCATTCTCTTGAGCTGTTTTATTCTACTTTGTTATGTTTAACACTATTGTGTTTCAAGCTAAGCTCAACTATTTCAAAGAAAGAGACATTATGATAGCTACTGTTAACATCCAATTGTCTTGTTGTGAAGTGCTATGTTGCTTACATTGTTCTGATCTGCTTAGATCTGTCCTCTTTTGTTTTATTCTCTTTAAAATAAAAAAAAGACTCTGTCGGATATGTAGTTAGCAAAAAAAAAAAAAAAAAATTGAAAGTGAAGTCAAAGTCCAAGAGAAAATTTCAATGTCAGGGACTGAGATTTAATGAAGTAGCTCCAAAATTCATGCAAGAGGGAGGATTAGGGAGAAAGAGTAAAGAAAAGCCTTTCTGAGTAGACCTTTGGATAGTTTGGCTACTATCTGCAGTGATACTGTAGTCTCCTGCAGCAGGTGGAGAGCAAGCAGAGACCTTAGGAGCTGAGGACTCTGGGGACTGGTGCCTGCTTTACATTTGAGAAGGCTAAGGATACATGGTGTGAGGTGGAGTGGGAGAGAAAAGAGTAAAGAGGGGAGATAAAGAAAGAGAGGAAAAAAGAGAGGGAGAGAGACAGAGACAGTGACACTGTATACATACCTGGAGCGAACTAGCTCCATCACTGGGGAGTCTCTTGAGACTCCATTTGATTCTTGTAAAGAGAATTGGTATTTGTGAAGCTTCAAGTCAGCCTGAATCAAAGATGTGCTGGGGCAGAGGAACTATGGTCAGAAGAATTTAGCTGAGAATCTCTCCAGATTTCCTGGAAGTTTCCATAGGAGAGTCAGCTTTATATTCTTCATGCAGGGAGCCAGAGAACTCTAGTCTTTATGCTGTTGAAGCAGTTCTCAGCCACTTTGTGTTTTTCCTGCTGTGTCCCCACCTTGTTTCCTTAGTTCCAACCTCAACCATGGAAAGGTTGCAAAAACAGCAGCTGATGATTTGGAATGAGTGGAGGAAGAAAGCAGAAGTAACAACAGAGAAAGGGAGACAGACAGAGAGAGGGAGAGAAAGACAGAGACAGAATGTGTGTGAGAGAGAGAGAGAGAAAAGACAGAGAGAGACAGAGAGAGAGAGAGAGAGAGAGAGAGAGAGAGAGAGAGAGAGACTTGTTGAGAATCCTGGTCCAAGTTTCCTTTTCACCTAGAGGTGGGGACGGTCACCTTATTTAGCAAATCCAAAAGAAAATTGAATATACTTTTAAACACATTCACCTTGTTCTTGGTCAGTATACCAACTACATATTTATGTATGTGCTGGTCCATAAGATAGAGGCTAAAATCATTCATTCACAGAGCAGCTTAAGTATTAAGACCTTTGGAATTTGGAGGAGGGTTATATTGCCATCAGCTGAATATTTTCACAGTTGACTTGAAAAACCTGAAGAAAAATCTTCTTTGAAACAGTTGTGCTGTGAAACTCTATGATTATGTGGTAGATATGGTCTTTTGTTTGAGATTATCTTTTAGGAATGGTTAAACAAATTTTTTCTAACAACCTCAGGGAGAAATATTTAAAACTTCAAATAATTGTCTCATGATATTATGAGTGTTAATTCTAGCCTTTATGAACTTACATTATTTTCTTGAGTTTAACACCACATGAATTGCTATGTTATATATTGCATGTTCTTATGTTTTATTATAATCCAAGTATTAAAATTATATTAAAATATGCATGCACATACAGATCATGGTAACTGATTGTGCTGTGTTATTTCCTGAATGTTTCTTCAGACCTGCTTTCTACCATTTTTTACCCAGCTCTGAGGATCTGTCTTAACAGGCTCCATTCTTTTCTGGCTTCTGATTATAGGAGATTAAATCTGAGTGAAGTTAGGATCTTCCTTATTTTTCTCCTTGAGGGAGCTTCCTATACTGGCTGATCCCTGACTAAAGCATCCTCCTCACTTCCCAAATATGGTCCTTCCAACCTACTTCCTTCCTTTTGGCCTCTTCAACCTTTGTATGCAGTTGTTTATTCAGCTTTTTCCAGTTATCCATCTGAGGGTCCCATCTACTTTATGACAACAGCTTGACTAGTCTCCTGTTTTTTCTGTTCATCATAAAGCATGTAATAATATAATGCATATTTAAACTATAATTTCCATAGCCAGAATAAGGGCTTAAAATCTCTTGGTTCCCCTTTCTTTCAATCTTTTCTAGCTTTCATGTTATGATTTGAGAAGTTCTGTTCTTACATGATCTCAGACTTCCCATTTATCCCCCAGTTTCTTTGAGTTGAAGCAAAACCTCAAAGTTCTGCAGGAATAATGCTATGGAGAGAGAAGGCAAGAAGCTCAGTGGAGGACCCTCAGAACTCTTCACCCCAGCTTACACCAGAATAGTTCCTTTTCATATGTTTCTTAGGTTGAGCTTCTTTATAAGTTTGTAAGTTTCATAAAATAACTCTGTTTAAAAATGTGTGAAAATTAGTATCAGTAGATTTAGGCATGGACTATTTCCTCTGAAGTGTAAATCAGTTATCCCAGAGGGTTAGTACCTTATTGGGCATTACCAGCTAATCAGAATCATTCAAAAGGGTTTAGTAGTGTCCAGAGTTAGGTTGAAAGGGTTAATCTCTGTGCTGTTAGAGACACAAGATGACATGGTCACACTCAGGCGAAAAGCACAGAAGCTGAAGGATCAATTCACTAATCAAAGACAAAAAAATTCTTATACACCTCTTTTTCTGACTACTGGTCTGCCCAGCCTATCAGAAGATGAGGAGATGCTTTGTAAGACAGGGAATTGCCTCAGAGGCAATGCCTGATGATTAACAGTTTGCTGTGGAGAGAGATGGTGCAGAAATTACTCATCATTGTTTGGGATTACCCTAAATTGTTCATACTGAAAATCTTGAAATTATCCCTTTACCTTCCTCTTCCCTTAGTCTCTACTTGCAGTCTATCACCAAGTATAGTAGATACTGCTCTTGAATACATCTCAGTACTTCTGCTTCTCTCCACATCCTTTCTTTTACCTTGGGTATTTTTTGTTTCACATTTGTCACTTGCATCAGTCATTGAGGAACTGGCTTTAAGTTTTCATCTTTAGAGAAATCTTCCTAAGCTTCTAGTCTAAATAAGCTTTCCATTACAATCTCATAGTTTTGATTCAGCTTTTGGCATAAGTTTTAGCTATAACTTTATTTGTGGTCATGGGTTTAGCAGGTAACTTTCTCAGTACTTATACCATAGCAAGAAATGTGATTCACTTGGATGCCCCTGTATCCTTGGCACACAGAGGAGTGTTGGCATACAGAAGGAACTCAGTAAATATTTTTTTAAATAGAAGGATTGGTCCTGACCTCTCAGACCAATCCAAATGAGGTGACTCCTCCTTCTGTCAATTTTCTCTTCTATATTTCTCAGGTTCCTCCCTCTTGATACCTGTACTACAACCACTCCCTGCTATCTCTCACTTGGACAACTGCAGCTGTCTCTGATCTGGACTCCTTAATTTTACTTTTCTTCTGACAAGATATTTCCCAAACCATAGCTGGGGTTCTATCTTTTCTTGCTTAAAACCTGTTAAAGCATCCATTGTCTTTAACAGGAAATACTGACCCTAACAGGCTAAGGACCCTTCTCAATGTGATGATTGCTTACTCCTTCCACCACACGGTCTGATTTCTTTTTTTTTCCAGACTTCTTGGACTTTTTACTACTATTTTACTTCTCTTCTTATGCACATGCTATTTTCAAAGTCTGAAATCCTTAGTTACTTTTCTCATTGGTTAGACAAAATACCCAACACCCAAATTTACATGGTGAAAGGTTTATTTAGCTCACAGTTTGTAGAAGTTTCAGTTCATAATGGCTGGCTCCTATGAAGGGTGGCATGACTGACAGGCCCCACAAAGGAGAAGCATCCATGTCTGGCAGAAGGTACCAAAGCAACAAGGGACCTTAATGGCATCTTTCTGCCCCTTTTGTGGTCTATCTAGTACACCAGGGATTAGGATGTTACCAAGCCAGTAAGTGGACTGATGTAGCAATCACCCACCCTTAATCCTAGCATCCTGAATACTTGCATTGTACCATGAATCAGTCAAACACTATAGATCCAGCCACCTCTGAAAATGCCCCACCTATATCTGCATGAGGCTTTGGGGGATTATCTAAAGATAAACCGTAATGGGAAATTGACCCTCATTCTTTCTTCAGGCTTTCCTTAGATATCATTTTCTTTGAGAAGTCTTATTTTGCCCTGCTTTTCAGGCCCCTGAGTCACTGTCCCCTCTAAGGTTGTGAGAGTTCCTGCATAGCTATGACAGTACCTTCACTCTGTTTTCATTTGTTGACTGGTCTCTGTCTCTCACCAGGTAGTGAACTCTGGGAAAGCAGAGACCCTGACAGTGTTATGCACACATGGAACACTTTCCAGTGCTTCATTATTGCACAAGAAGCTCAGAATGGGTGGATAGAAGAAGAAATTGCTTTAATCCAATGGCCATATTAGTTTCTTTAGAAGCCAAAGCTCTTGGAAGAAATCATATCACATATCTCTGTGGGGGAAAATCAGGAGAAGTATTCTTAGGTGGGTCATAAGACGGGAAAGGAGAGATTTCCTGGCAGGGATATATAAGTCCTAAGAGTTCACTTCCTGGTAGTTTTGAGAAAATATTGAGACCTTATTGGAAAAAATGACATTGTATGACTAAGGAAGGCATAGGCATATTGGATTTCCAGCTTCCAGTGACACTGGATATGCTTTTTGTGGGGTCTCATACATAAGGATTTGTGAAAAAAAATATACATTTTAACTGTATAGATATATGTAATTTATATATGTGTACTTAACTGTATAAAATAGGTACTTACACATTGTAATATTGTATACATAGCTATAATGTATACTGAATTATATATTATATGTAAATAATACATGCATATAAATAAAATACTTAGAAATTTTTTCTTTTAATAAAATTATTTTGAGACTCAGTGTTTGTGTCTTCAGACACATCAGGCAGCTGGATTATCTACAGAAAATCCTTTCTTGGCTCTCTGTATATGGTCTTTAGTAGGTAACAGAACCTGAAGTTTTTTGTTGTGGATGTTTTTCTTTTTTCCTTTATCTGTCTTTATTCTTTCTTAATTTTTTCTTTTTGTCATAAGCATCTCTGTTACATAGATTCGTTCCATTTGTGCTGCGGAAGAAGGAACTAAGGACTGAAGTAGTTAGACTATAAAGGAAAAACTACATAATTAAACTAGGGACACTGGAAATAAAAATATATCATGCTTTTGTTAGTTGTTTTATAATTGCATAAATGTTGTTTACTTTTAGATAATTAGGCCCATTTAACCAATAAGTAGTTTACTCATTTATTCATAAACATTTATTTTCTATTTTTTCTGGTCTTGATACTAGGGACTCATAGACTAATGGAACTAGGATGTAGTGCATTTAAAACAAAGGATAGACATTTTAATTTCAAATATTGTTTTTAGGGCAGATTTTTCTATTCCTTATCTAAAGAGGTTTATTTTATCCACAAAGAAAATAGTAAGTCAGGAGACTGTTTTAGAAGTGTTTTTTAGTGACACATTTTCGTCAGACAAATCCTTATTTTACGGTGATATCAGGAACTGATAAACTCTTCCAAATTGGCTTTGAGTACTTCCTTATATTTCTTTCTCAATTTTGGCAGAACAGAGTATGGTTACCCTCATTGTCATCCTTCTTCTTAAATATTTTGCCATCTGAAGAAAGTAACGAACCACACATATATATATATTTAATCTTTCTGCTACTGCAGTAGTGTAAACATTGATCACATTTTATATCATTGAGGATGAATCACCCTTGTGATATTTGAGGGCACTTATTTCTTTGAAAAATTCATCAAATGACCCACAAAGACATACTGGGTGTTTTGGACATGGGAGATTTTGGATTTTCAATAGGCTGGTTATAAAACGCCTTCAAAGTACCCTTAGACAGAAGTTTTCCATGATACCTTCAGGTCAAACTGAGAAAGAGATTTCAAACCAAGAACTATGTTTGGTTTCTCAAGATGTCTTGAATGTCTGTAGGATTTTTGATTCTTTACAGTAAGAAACCTGGAATGTTAAACAAAAGAGTCCTTAAAGTTCTCAAAACTCATTTGACTTTGGCCTTTACTGGAAAATTTTGGCTAAATTAGAATCTTTCCCCTTAATATCAACTCAGACCCTGAAGGTGTTAATTTGAATTTTGTTGATATCATTGTCATTTGTTCTTTTTTCATTGTTCTGTTGCTCCAAACACATGCCATCAAGCAAAAGCAAAACAGAGAAACAAACAAGCAAAATCCTTGAAACATAAACTTTGAGTAGCAACAACAAAATCAAGGATATGCTGGTCCTAGCTTCTCCTAAACCTTGAAATGAGAATATTATATAGAGAGAGTATGCCAAAAATATATATACACTTCAGGAAAAGAAAAAGTTGTGTAAATATTTTAATACTAAATTTGTTGAGATACCATGATATTAATACCTATTCAATTACAAGAGTTGCTCAAAGTGATGACCATTAGCTTCCAGACATTTATTAGCATAGTGAACTGCTGCTTGGCTAACCTTGATCATTGAGACTATTGCACATTCATTTTCAGCTTCTTCTCTAAGCACCAGTAGTATTATGGATATTCTGTCATACAGAATATCCTCTAGGGTTCCCCATATGAAGATAACACCACATGTTGGAAAGACATACTGTTTTTCTTCTCCTAAATTTTGTATATATATATATTTTTTTGAAAATTCTGTATGTATTGTACAACATATAATATACTAAATAGCATCAACACTGTTGTTTTTCAATTAAACAGAACTTCATGATCTTTAGTGGCTAGGTTCATTTCTTTATTAATTTCTTTAAAAAAATAGATTTGATAATTAAAATACAGATAAACTGATATTATTTATGTCTGTTTTCTTACCTCTTAGAGTAGTGGCTGTCTGCTGCAAGGGAAAACTAATTACAGGTAGTATCAGTGTCAGATTAAAATAACTCAGTGTTGTATTTTTATTTATGAGGTACAATAGTAATATAATTTAAAATATTTCTTTTCCTCTGGAGGGGAAATAATATACTGTAAAAGTAAGCCTAAAAGCACTGTTCTCCATCTAAGAGCACTGATTCATGGCCTTTAATTTTTTCAAGCCTAAACCACTGTAATTCTCCCTTAACTGGTCTTCCCACTGGGCAAATTTAATCTCCAAATGGTGTAAAACTCTGGAGCTCATCTTTCCATTTGAAATGAGACAAATCTACATATATTTTCTTCATGGAAGAATTTACCTTGCCTTCCAGGAAAGCTCCATGGTGATTTAAAAATATTATCGCTCAGTCTTCAGAGCCTTCTGAGGTCTGGCTTGTACATGAGGACCTGTAGATAGCTCATACCCCACAGCTGCCACATTAGGAATTTCTTGAGGACTCTTAGCATTAATCAGATAGATTTTAGTGTTAAAACTTTTGCATTTGTTGTCCTGACACAGGGATTATTTATCTTTGCCAGTCTGTTTATAAGTTTCAAAACAAGATAAAAGATACTTTTTATTTTTATTTAGCTTTGAGCATGACTTTAAAATGTCCTAACTAGTTTTTTTAAAGTTGGAGACTATGCAAATAAATAGTCTCTAGGGTTTAGAAGTAGCATCTCAATCTGGAGCATAGATTAAATTTGTGTAGGCTCTTAGAGCTGAAATTCCAAATCCTACCTGAGTGAGAGTAACAGTGTATGGTGAACACCTTGCAGAATTTGGAATGAAAATGGAACAAGGGCTTATGCAAAATGCCAGAAGAAAAACATTAGTAGCTTTGTTCAGTTAAGGATAAGAAGTAGGTCATAAACATTCATGAAGAAAACTTCCTCATTTAATGTGGGATTTTGTCATTGATCATCAGGCTTGTGAACTTCCTCCAGAGACCCATGTTAATAATGATATGTATCATCCATCCTTTGAGTATAGTGAAGATGTTACCTTCTCAAGAAAACCTTTCTGAAGCCCCCCCACATCCTGCAAAACCCTGGGCTCACATCTCTTTTATACACTTTGCTAATGGTGCTGAGCTTGCTGGTTCAATTCTTTAACGGATGGAATGTCAAGATGTTGGCAATATGGGGATCTTGTAATTAATTGGTCACACTCAGTTTCCCAGCCAGTGCCCTCATTGCCAGTGTCATTCCAGCACAGTGGACAGAGGACTCAGCATCCAGAGCAGTGCTTAATTAAGCAGTGAATCCATGAGAACTTAGGCCTTTCTTTGTTGATTTTCCAGGAGGAGTTAAAGTTGGCTGATCAGTGAGCAACAAAATACAGAGCATCCCAGGGAAAAACAACTCATATGCCAGAATAAAACATCCTGGAGAGATCCATACAGAGGGAAATGGATCTTCTTGATGCAGGAAGAAATTAAAATGAAAAAAGCTTGTCAAACATGCAGTCTTGGGGATAAAATTGAAACAGCTAAGATTAGTGGACATGGCACTTTTGCTGTGACCCATCAAGCCTTCCGAATTAACTCCCGCTGAGACTCACAGGAGCCACAGCCACTCTGAAGTTGGGGGTTGGTGAGCCCAACAGACAATGGAGCCGGCAAAGGGACCTCAATTAATCCACAGTCAGTGCTGGGAATAAGACCCTCCATGGGAAGGGGGTGACCAAATGGATGACATGTTGGAATTGGGAAGGAGGAGCCTGAACTAGGAACAGCAGTGACTTCAGTTGGTTGCTCCCTCCCCAGAGCAAATTCATGGGATTTGCTTGGCCTGGGTCATGCCTCTGGTCAAGACCCAATAAGCTGTCCCAAACTGATTCCCTACACCTAGCACTCACTAACCTGGTGAAGGCCCCTGAAGTTTGACTGGCCCAATGGGGAGGGGCCAGCATATGCAGCCCCTGCTTACACCTCAGTGACAAGAGCAAACAGGAGAGGGGAGAAATCCCTCATCAGTGTACTTCAGAAGAACCATAACCAACAAGGAAAGGGACTGAGACCTCCACTATACACCTGTATGAAAGAAACCAAAAACATGACAAGAGAGAGAAACAAGAAAAAGTTCCCAGCCCCAAACCCTGAGAACATTGATCCAGGAGAGTGAAAAATGAAAGAGACTGAGGGCAGCAAACATGCAAAGTCAGACACGGCTTCAATGGACATTAAGAAATATCTTCGGGACCTTGTAGATGAGCTCAAAACTGAAATATTAAATCAGGTAAGGCAATATATAAGTAGATTAATAAAAGAAATGCTAAGCATCTTTCAGGAAGACACAGATGGAAGAAGGGAGGAACACAAAAAAATAGAGAAACATTCAATAAAGAATATAAAGAAAACTCAGAATACATGAAGCAGATTCAAAGAAATTAAAAACTCAGTTGAAAGCTGGCAAAACTGCTTAAAAGAAACTAAGGATAGACTATCAAAAATTGAAGACAAGTTTGCACTGTGTAATCATGAAAGGAAAGATCTCTTAAAAATAACAAGGAAACAGGCAGTAACAATACAAAGGCTAGAAGATGACAAGAGAATCTATAATTTAAGAATAAGAAACATGAATGAAGAAGCAGGAATACAAACAGGTGAATTACAAAGGCTATTCATGGAAATAATTAAAGAAAACTTCCCAAGCATGGGAAAAGAAAAGGATATTAGGTTATGTGAGGCATACAGAACTCCAGCCACCTATAACCAAAACAGAGCTACACCCAGACATATAATAATCAAGATACCAGAAATTCAGTATAAAAGCAGAATATTAAAAGCCATCCGAGAAAAGAAACAGATTACCTATAAAGGAAAGCCCATCAAGATCACTGCAGACTTTTCAACACAAACCATCAGATTGAGAAGAACTTGGAGTGAAGTATTCCAAACCCCGAGAGAAAATAACTTCCAGCCCAGATTGATGTACCCTGCAAAACTGTCACTAGAAATTAATGGAGAAACAAGATGCTTCTATGACAAAAGAGGAACTGGGGGAATTTGTGACCACCAATCCAAGCCTACAGAGAATACTGAAGGACATTCTAGAGAGAGGAAAAAAAACCCAGGATTTTAGGAACAGTGGCAGAAAGGCCTCAATGAGCAGGGCAGGCAGTAGAATGAAGGAGAAAAGTAGACAAACAAAGGCAGAAAAATAGCATAGCAGAAATGAGGCAGAAAAAGTTGGCTATAATCTCTAACATAGATGGCCTTGATACACTAAAAAAAAAAAGATAGGCAGAGTAGATCAGCAGGGTCCATTGAGATGCTCTGTATAGGAAATATAATCAACCTGAGAGAGGGTTTATGGAATGAAAATCAAATATAAGAAAATAATGCTCTATGTGACAGGGAGCCAGAGAGAAATAGGAGCAACTCGATCCTGTTGGAAAGACAGGATACTTATGTGCAGGAGAGAACTACTCAGCTATAATGAAGGAAAACTTTGAGGCTTTTGTAGGTAAAAAAATATAACTTGAGATCAAGAGTGAGAAGCTTCAGAACCACTTAGATAAAAAGTAGGTTCCTCCCCCAATCTAAAAACTGAGGGAGTCTGTGGGACCCAAAATGCACAGCACCCAGTTCGAGTGAAAGGGAAGGAATAGCCTAAAAAAGGAAGGCAGAGGATATTGTTAATAGTGTACCAGGATTTAAAACCCACATTACTAACACCGCTCTGCTTAGATGGATTATATTCTGTTCCAGTCATTCTACGGACACCGACAGTTATCCCGAAAATAGCAAGATATAGGACAGTAATCAACCTTAATTTCCTATTAACTTAATCTGAAGCTCTGTATAACTTACACTGTTTTACCATGACTGATCTTAATTGAATCTGGTTTGTTAGATTACTGTTTTATATTGATAGATTTTATTCAAAGCTATTATGATTGATAGAATCAAGTCTGAGTATAGGCAACTACACTGAAGATGACAAGATTCATGAGAATATCCACTCTGGTTTGATTATTACCTGCCTTTGAAGTTTTATACTGCCTACAATGTTTTATTTTTACTACTATTGTTATGTACTGCTATGTTCAATTATACTGCTATATTCAATTATACCTTATATAGACAATTCTATTGAAGATAATAAGAGACAACACAGTAACCAATGTAGATCACCTTGTATTGTGGTTTTATATGATTTTTTGGTTTCATGTTTTTATAGGAATTTGTTTTGTTTTGTCTTGCTATGTTTTTTTCCCTCTAATACAGAAAGGATAGAAATACATGTAGAGTCTCATGCATGTGTAGTGGTTTACAGTCTCACTGTTGGAATGTCTACTTTGTATGCTTTAATTTTAACTTGAACAACTATTTCTAAGAGGACAATATGTAATTTGTCAACTAGTAATTTCTTACTGTGTATCTCTTTTTTTTTGAGAATCTGTATTATTTCTACCCTTTTTATATTTTTTTCCTCTTTAAATAAAAAAAGATGTTGGCAATATGGATCTTATCTTGTTTATTTGATCTCAGAAATCCAGAAACCGTTCTTGTTGCTTGGCTTAAAGCATATGTGTATATTGTTAGGTTAATTACTATGCATCAAGGTTGAAGAGGTACAGTTTCAGTATGTGAGTTGAGAGCCATAATGCTCACTAGATAGAGAGGGGATGATAGTAAGATTTGTGGGTACTCTGGGAAACAACTGAAGCTGGGGATATCTGACTTCTATAATTTCTGGTCCTTTTTGCCAGATAGAGTCATTTTAAGCACAACTACTAGCATACTAATGTGGAACCCAGTAACACCTGGAATGTCTCTCTTGTCCAGAAGCCCTGACTTACTGATTTGCTTTTGACTTCCCTCCCCTCCCATTCCCTCTGCTCTCCTCTGC
This sequence comes from Hydrochoerus hydrochaeris, assembly GCA_004027455.1. Lineage (NCBI taxonomy): Eukaryota > Metazoa > Chordata > Mammalia > Rodentia > Hydrochaeridae > Hydrochoerus > Hydrochoerus hydrochaeris. Next base: position 184,542 of record PVLA01002666.1, read on the forward strand.
TTCCCTCCCTGCCCTCATTTTCTCACTCCCTTCCTGTTTCCCTTCCCTTCTCATTCCTTCTCTTCTCTTCTCTTTCCTTCCCTTCTCCTCCTTCCTTCCTTCTTTCTTTCTCCTTTTCTTCTTTCTTTTCTTTTTCTTTCCTCCTCTCTCCTTCCTTCTTTCTCTTTCTCTCACCTTTTCTTTCTCTTTTTGATGCTAGAATTGAATTTTATTTGACATTTACAGAAACATTGAAAAACATTTACATTTTCCCACATTACAGCATAATGTTTCAATGGGATATTTCTTGCTACACACAGATCTTACTGATTTATATAACTAAAAGAAGTCTGTGTTCTTTAAAGTAAAGCAAAACAACTTATTAAATGATTGGTTAACATTTTAAAATTCAGAAGTGAACATATGGTTTCATTAGTGACATCCTACATAATCCATTACTACATTATCAAAAGCTCCCTCTACCTGCAGCACCTGGCTTGAATCTGGGCTCTTCTTTACAGATGCTGCCCCACAGAGGCTCTGTGGTCACTCATTTCTTAGAAGATGGCCTTTTACAATAGCAAAAAGCCCCTATTATGCTGCCCAGGATTTACATAGCCTTGACCAAACTCCTTATATGTCTAAATCTACTTCTTTCTAAAAAAAATGGGGCTTAGTGTACCTAATTCAAAGGGTTTTCAAGGATTCAGTGAGACTAAATATGAATCACATTCATTACAGTGTTCTGAACATTGCACGTTTGTGTCTCCAACAAAAGCTAGGTTTCCCCTTGGCACATCTGTCATATACTCCCTGCTAGAGGGATGTGTAGACTTGCTCTACTGGCTTGTCTGTATTGGGAAACCAGGATCTTTAAAGGAAAGCCTCATTCATTTGGGCAACTGCAGTAAAATGCTTGGTTTTATTTAATCCAAGTTTCTCATGAGCCCCTGTATGTCTGTTGAGGTCAGGATAGATAAAACCAATTTCATCAGAGACATCTTTGTGGGTATGCATCACCCTGGATTACAATGCTAGTCTTTTGTTTTGTTTTATTTTTATTTAAAGAAAAAAATTGAAACAGAAAGAGAGGGTAAAAATAATACAAAATTTCAAAAACAAAACAAAAATAGTGACCAGTAAGAAATCACTAGTTGATTTTCCTCTTAGAAGTAGTTGTTCAAGTTATAAAAGTAAAGCCTACAAAGTGGACATCCAAATAGTGAGACTGCAACCTGTTCTGTTCATCTATCCAACAAAAACTTAGTAATATGGTTATCAATCCTACACACTTAAACATATATGCAGTTATGTTCTTTAGAATACTTTCTTTTCTTTTCTTTTTTTCTTGACAATAACTATAATACATTCTCATAAACTGCTTAGAAGTTTTACATATGTATAAGTCTCTACATGTATACCTAGATTTTCTGTATTAGAGGGAGAAACAAATCAAAACAAGTCAACAATACAAATTCCTAGAGAGACACAAAATGAAAAGGACATATAAAACCACAATACTATGGTAGTTACTATGATGTCTCTTGTTATTTTTAATAAAATTGTCTATATTGTCAAACATAGTATAATTAAACTTAGCATTGCATTACACTATTAATAAAATCTAAACATTGGAGACATTATAGGACTTCAAAGGCAGTTAATAATCAAACCAGAATGATTATCCCATTGAATCTTGTCATCTTCAGAGTAGTTGCCTCTACTCTCAGACTTGATAGTCTAAAGCATAACAGATTCAAATAAAATCAGTTAAGATAAAACAGCAGTATAACCAATCTTCTCTGTCTTATCTCTGCTATGCTATTTTTCTGTCATTGTTGTTTGTTTACTTTTCTGCTTCATTCCATTGTCTGCCCCTTTCTTTGAGGCCTTTCTGCCATTGTTCCTGGAATCCTGGTGATTTTCTTTTCTCTCTCTAGAATGTCCTTCAGTATTCTTTGCAGGGTTGGATTGGTGGTCACAAACTCCCCCAGTTCCTCTTTGTCGTGGAAATATCTTGTCTCTCCATTAATTTTGAGAGACAGTTTTTCAGGGTACATCATTCTGGGTTGGAGGTTATTTTCTTTCAGGGCTTGGAATATTTCACTCCAAGCTCTTCTTGATTTGATGGTTTGCATCAAGAAGTCTGCTGTGATTTTGATGAGTTTTCCTTTATGGGTAATCTGTTTCTTTTCTCTGACTGCTTTTAATATTCTGTTCTGTATGATGGATTTCTGGGATCCTGATTATTATATGTCTGGGGGTAGATCTGTTTTGGTTGTAGCTGGCTGGAGTTCTGTATGCCTCATTTATCTGAACTTCACTTCAGTTACCTATGTTTGGGAAGTTTTCCCTAATTATTTCTGTGAATAGACTTTTTATTTCATTTGTATTTATCACTGCATCTTTATTCACATTTTTTATTCTTAGGTTATAAATCTTCTTGTCATCTTCTAGCCTTTGTATCATTGCTTCCTGATTCCTTGTTATTTTTAAGCAATCCTTCCTTTCATGATCATATGTTGCAAATCTATCTTCAAGTTTTGAAAGTTTGTCTTTAGTTTCTGTTAAAAGGTTTTGCCAGCTTTCAATGGAGTTTTTAATTTCCTGATATTCTCTTTGTATCTGTTACATGTACTCTAGATTTTGTTTATATTGTTCATCAAAAGCTTCTCTCCTTTCTCTGGGTTCCTCCATTCTTTCATTTTTGTCTACTTGAGGATTATCCAGGATTTCTTTTACTCATCTTCTTATATCTTGCTTCATCTGAGTTAGAATTTCAGATTTAAATTCGTCGATGAGGTCACAGAAGTATTTCTTTATTTCTGATGAGGCCATGTCTGATATTACATGTTTGCTGCCCTCAACCTCCTCTGCATTTATTTCTGCTGGACTCACTTTTCCTGGTTCGGCAATTGGAGGCCTTTTGCTATTTCTCTGTCTTGTCATGTTTCTGGCCCCCTTCAGACGGGTGGGTGGTGGAGATCTCTGGGCCCCTTGCATTGCCCACAGTTTTTATGCAGCACATTGGCTAGGGAAGTGCCCCCCGCCAGCCCGCTGCCATTCTGATCTGTGAGGTTCATGCTGTGAGCCGGCTTCTCCCGCTACGTCAGTCACCCAGTGGGTGTTTCTGCATGTTTGTGTGTTCCCTGGGGATGCCACTAGCTCAGGACAGCCTCATCCCAGGCTATTAGGTTACAACCAGAGGCCTGGCCCAGCCTGAGCAGATCCCACCAATCTGCTTTGGACCAGGAGCTGTCAACCAATGCCGCCTTGGATTTTGATTCAAGCTGGCCCTGCCCAACTCCAAAATGCAGTCTAGGCAGTCATCCCTCTCTGGGGAATCCAGTTCCAGTCACTCACCAAAGTTCACACAGCTTGACTTGCTGTTTCCACTCTCTGCCACAGCGTATCCTCCAGCCCAAGGTCTTACTCACCAATTCCCTGCTCTTGGCAGGGTTGTGACCTCAGCTTGATAGTGAGTCGCCTGACTCTAAGACGCGCCCAGTATAATGATGGGAGCTTACCCATCTCCAGCCCTCCATCCATGCTTCTTCTTCGTTCTTTTTTTTCTTTTTCTTTTTTCTCAGTTTCTTCCTGGGTTATGAGAATTCCTCTCCTTTTGTCTGGCTTTCTCCATGTTGTTAGATTCTAGCATCTGAGTTGTTTTCTTTTCAGAGAGGCTTTCTTATCATGCTACCACTCAGTTGGCCATCTTGGATTCCTTCTGATGCTACTCTTGAATCAAGGTGGCAGCATGTGCATAGGATTCTGCAAAATCAAATGGGTGGAGGCACCATTAAAGTAGTGTTCAGTACCCAGGTCTGCTTAGCAGGGGAGAAGCAATGGGGACATAAATCTTTGAAGTGACTTGGTTCCAGAGGACAATAGGCAGATTATATTCATATTTAAATAGACAATGGTTTGATCTCAATCTTCCAAAATTCTGTGGCCTACATACCAATTAGAAGGCCACAGGTAACTTCTTATAAATACCGATTTCTCTTAGAGTCTGGGGCTGATCTTCTTGGGGATCAAAGGTGCTTTGGCTTCTTGGAAAAACCACATCAGGTGCATTTCAAGAAAGTAAATAATAGATCTTTCAGAAGCAAGTAATGCAAGGGGGATTCCAGGCAGCCAGTGCAAATAGGAAGATGTGGTGATAGCACTACTGGTTTCTAATTAAGAGGGCAGTGCCTTACAGACTATAAGCATGACTCCATGTATATGCTTCTTTCTTTCCATACCACATAATAAATGCTAAATAAATATTTGGTGATAGTTAATGATGGGGGAAATAAGCTTGGGCTGACAGGAAGTAGTTAAAAGTGAGCTAAAAGGATGGACTGGCATTAAGGTTCTCATTTGTAGAAAGCCTGTAGAGGCACAATAAGATTTAAATCAAAATGAAGGCAAGGACTCAGACCTAGAGGAACAAGAGAGAAACTCAGTTACTGACATTATGTACTAACTCTTACTCAATGTGGTGGGCATGATCCTAGTTACGGGGACTTTGGAGTGGCCTGAGAGGAGATTCAGGGTGAACTTATTGTTGCTGATATCCAAAGTATTAGTCAATAATGTACACATTTAAAACAAAGCAAATGATATACAATATAGCTTGTATCCCAACTTTTCAAGTGAGTTTCATTAAAATAGGCAATAATTTTTTTGTAGAAAATAATTCTTGATCACAATGTGCCATTCTAAGAACATTATTTGTAATATCTGATTTAACATCATAACTTTGCAAAGCAGATACTATTAACCCCCATTATATATGAGAAAACTAAGGCCAAAAGAAGTTAAACATTTTTAAAAGGTGACAAGTTGGCATGGACAAAATGGGGTTTGAATTGAAGAAGTCTGACTTCTTAACACACACCTAATACTATAACAGTACTTGTAGAAAATACTGTGCCCTTTTCCTAAAAATGAAGACCTTACAATACTCTTTGGAAATACAGTTCCACTGTTTGTGAGTTAAGTGCTTCTAAATTGAGTAAATAATTTGGTAGCTCTTCACTTCATTTGCTTGTTATAAACAAGCAGTAAGTGGTTGCATCTATTAAGAAAAGGCATTTTAAAGTCAACAGACCCAGGGATATATTGAATTCATAAATCCATAGTATTTATATCTGACTTATTTCATAAGGGAGTTCATAAAATAATACTACCAGTTGCTCTTTCTATTCTCAGTAATATTAAACCTTTACAGAATTCTTTGAAGGATCAATTTGGGAAACTAGGGACTTCTGTCAAGCTTTAATTATTATTGCATTTTAGAACAGGAGAAAATTATGTGCCTAGATCTAAAGGATAAAAGACATTTACACTAATTTGATCTTTTGCAGTAATTTATTTTAGAATTCTCAGTAGTAACATTAATCTTCAATAACTTATTTGAGGTGATATTGGATTCCAAAAGTATTTTCAGAAGAATTTTATTGTAGTCCAGGGTGAATTAATTCTCTTTATTTGAATTCTAAGTGTTATAAAAGTGGCAATTTTGCAAAGCAAAGAGAATTTCTTACGGCTTAAAAATTTCAGCAAAATTATTGGTGTTTAAGTTAATTAATTTTCATTCTTTTTAGTGACTTTAAAAAGAACCTTTATGACATTTCACATCTCCACACAAGATGTTGGAATTTAAATTGGTTTTATTAAAAACATATCCTACTTATGACTTTAGTGCTGCTATGCTTGAATATCATTACAAGCAAATATCACCTAACAACAAAGATGTTATGCATTGAATTTATCATGCAGATAACACAGAAACACAGGGATCATACAGAGATGTATTTTCTAACATTGTAGTAACTTGTTGATTAATAGACCATAATAGTGTAGGACTGAAAATCTAGATTTAAGTCATTTTTGGCTCCTGTTAAAGTTGTAGTGGTTAGGACAATTGAAATGAAAGGAGAAAAAGTGTCACTTCACAAATTTCCCTTCTTCAAAGTAGGTCAGGGCAAGTTTGCATACAAAATAAATTCATGTACTTCAACTTTTTCCACAGAGTTTTGTATAACAAAACATCACTTCCTCTGAAAAGGATTCCTAATGAAAGCTTTGGGTATAATTTATGCAGGTTTATAGCCCAGCTGAAATAATCTGCTCACAATTAGTGAATGAGGAATTTTTTTTGTGTGTGGTCAGCTGTTGGGAAAGTTTTTGCAATAAGACAAAATCCCATCAGTAGAGGAACATTTGGGGGTTAGTGTAGTCATTATAAAGTGATTGGTACACAATCTTACCCATACATAGATTTGAATAATTCCAGATTTTTCTCTTCCCTTCTCTACCCATTCCCTCTGTAACTGTATTGATTACTTGAGGGAGGTACAGGGTAGGTTTGACCTTTTCAGCAGTATACACTCTATAATATCTGTCTATCTTCTCTTGAAGAGGAACAGTTTTATGTAGCCTGGAGTAAACTAAATCTAGACTTTAAATCAGAGGAGACTCTGACAGTCAAAGATGCACTTTTAGCCTACAGCAATTTCTCAATTTCTGAATGTCTATCTGAGCTTCAATGTTTTTAAGAGACAAGAAAAAGCTCTTGTCTATTCGCGGATTTTTGCTGTTTGGTTGCTTACAAATATGATTTTAACATTATTGTTTAACAATTCTAATTATGTTTTTCTAGTTTCTACAAACATGCATATATATATATGACTTAAATAATTGACTTTTAAGATGCTGGCATTATCAATGATACGTCATCTTTGGAATCTGGGAACCCTGATGAGTCATGTCTTCAATTCTTCACTGTCAGCTGCTGGTACCTTCATTATTATAAAAGATGCTGTGTTCTTTCCAAACAAATATCAGATGACATGTTCAGAGTTTTGAGGGTATGTTATTCACTCATGAAGTGGAGGAGACCTACTACTGTTTCTTAAGAAAAAATCTGGTTTTGCCTATAGATAATTCTCTGTCTACCCAACTAGATGAGAGACTTGTTGAGATTCTTCAGTGTCAATCTATAAATGTCTATTTGATTCTTTCGTGGTTTGTGGTCAATGTGTATATCTGCTTTCAGACATTGGCAATGAAATTTTTCATCCAGGCCTTTGGCAAAAGTATAAATTTAAATTGCCAGGTTTTTATCAAAGTCCATTGCAGAGTGATAATCTTATTTGTTTATATCCATTGGATCTCGGGTGCACAGACTCAACTGTGATCTTTGTTTCATGACATGAGAACTTTTAAGAACATTTTTAAAGGCATACATTTAGTTCATTTATGACTTAGTTGCTCCTAGAAAACTGAGCATACAGCTAACCCTAGCTATTCATTTGTCTCTGGTAATAGTTAAGATCAAAATCCACATAAATATACAGTAGAAAGTGCTCTCATCAGCACCTCTTCCCCCTTCAGAGCCCAGGCACTCATCCCTCAGCTTCAGTGGTGGCCACCAGTTCCTCTCAGCTGAGTCCTTCTGTGGGATTTATCCTCTGCAGAAGAACCTGCATTGTCTAAAGCTCCCTTCCTAGTTGATGTGACACAAAATGCTCAGGTCTTATGCCTCTATGTGAGACAACTCTGAAGAGCTATCCCAGTTCCAGAACTCCTTCTGGAAGCCACTGACAAGACTTCTTATGAAGACTACATTGCTGTCTAGTTTTTCCCTTGCCATTGCACTTCCTTCGTTCTTTCATGCATGAGAGCTCTTCCTAATAAACCCCTACACAAAAGTCTCCTTTCAAAGTCTGCACCAAGACACCTGATATGACAGTGCTTATTCAATTGCTTATTTATTTATCTGTTTTCTTATCTATGCATTTATCCACTGTTCATCCTGGTATATTCATTTATGTACCAAACAGCTATCTCATATATAGTTGGTTATCCACAATGCTCCAGGAGTAAGAAAAAAAATCTAGAACACATCATTACAGTTATTCTTAGCTAGTCATTTAATATAAATGAAGGAAAAGAAAGTAATAGTGAATAATAGAAAATTATCTAAGGTGTGAAATATTTTAAAAGGTTCATTAAATTCTGTTTAGGCATCCACTGTGTGCCTTGGAAATAAGAAACTGTATTTGCTCTGTAATTGCTTGAATCACACATCTTTTGCCTTGATTAGCAATTTCAATCAAGCAAGACATTACTGAGCATTTTCAAATGAAAAGTTTCATATTTCTTAACCAGAAGTCCTTTATTCAACCTTTTGATTTTATAAATACTTTTATTTGCTGGATGTAAATAGTGTTATGTCATAACAAAATATTACCTTCTTCAAAGTATAAAATTACAAATGTGAATTAAATGAGATGTTAGAGATTTGTTGTAATCTTTTTTGTTTTTAATGCTATTTTGATTGTGTCCTTTAATTCCTAAATTTACGCTCTTTCTGCTATGCTTTTGTATATGCTTGTTAGAGTATTCTATTTTAATTCAAAATGTCCTTAGGTTTTTAAATATCAAAGTTAATAAAAAATAGGCTTACTCAGATATAAAAGTTGAAGTTTAGACTTTAGATCAGCAGTGGGCCATTTCTTGAGAATCACATTTGAGAGTTACTATTACTTGAATTATACCTGATCCTAGAAGGTAGAATAAATAAAGCTGGTACAAGCAAAAATCTGGTTTCTGTCTTGAAGGTTTTGTCAATTTCCATTCCAGAATGTAAGACAGTGTTCTGTAGCATTTCAGAATCAGTAATCTAAATCTATTATTGCCATTGTTTGATTTCTATGTTGCCACAGAGTTGTTTAGTCTCTGTGGGATTTTGCCTTCTGTTCCTTCTGTGGCTTCTCCTGCCAAATAAGTTTCCTTGCTGCATCACAATAGCTAAAGCCAGTCAAAGGAGGCATTACTGCCATATTTAGACAGAAATACAATATCAGAAATTAGAATGAAAGCTTTTGCTGTTAACGGCTGTAAGCGGCTGCTGTCCTGCTTGCCATCTGGTGGTATGTTTCCTTTTTATCTTCATTTATGGACCATGTGGTAGCTTGCATGTTTTCTCTTCCCCTTATTCTCATCTATTCAATTCCCTTCCTCATTACTTTAATTTCCTTTTCTGCTGCTTTTCTTAGTAAGAGCATTATTAGAGTCAATCTATTGTGTGTAGAAAGTATTTAAAAATCCTTAGAGAAAGGACATATACTTTTATTCTTGAATAAACATTCTAAGCCTACACTGGAATGATCTAGGAAGGAAAATAAACAAAAAACAAAATAAAAAAAACAGCACAAGACTGCCTTTTCTGTGCTAAAGTGCTATTAAATAATGAGATATACTTTCAATTATTTATATATTAATTTACTATGATTTTACTTGGTTATATCAAGCTATCTTTATAATATATAAATATTAGAAGTATATTTTTTGAGGGCTCTGGAACAAAAACCAAGCAGGGAGAGTCTAATCAAATATATTTTTGTATAGTTCCTTGGCATGAATGGCTTATCTGTTTCACACTGGGTTTACACAGGGACCCCCACGTTTACTACAGAGAAGGTCAACTGGTGAAGTCATGGAGCAGTCAGCTAACAGTGCGATCACTAGACGCCCTTTAGATTAGGAAGGAGAAAGAAGCCTGTAGCTGCTGAAATTTATGAAAAGGAATTTCTAGTATGCAGATTTTAACTACCCTGAATAGAACTTGGCTAGCAAACCAAATTGTTCTTCCTCCTACTCATTTTGGAATTTTTGAAAAAAAAATAACCACACTGAATTGGTGCACATTTTTATATCCAAAATTATGTCTGAATCTAGTCCATTGCACTTGATATCAGAAATTAATGGCTTTAATTTCCAATTTTAGATTAGCAATAAGGTTGATACAGAGATACACATATGGCTGACTCATCTGTAATTGAGAGCTTGCACCTTTCCCAGCTGGCCAGACTGGATTAGGTTCTCTTTCTTTTTCTTTTTAAAATTACCATAATTCCAGGTAAAGCAGCAATTCCTAGGAGAAGAGTCTTTTGTTATTATTATTATTCTCACCTGTTTCTCCAAAACCGTTTCTCAAGATGTAACCCAGGAATGATATGCTTCAGATTTTATGTTAAGATATTTAGATCTTGGGCCTTATCCAGAAATTTAGAAACAGAATTTCTGAGAACTGCGTCTGGGAATAAGCATTTCAATGTCCTTCCCAAGTAATTTTGATGTGAGTTAAAGTTTGAATACCACTGTTCTTGAACACACGTAGGCTTTTTTCCCTCAACAAATCTACAAGCTGAATATTGAATTATGTAAGAAGACTTTTTCATTAAAAATAGTTTAAAAACTGCAATCATAGAACAGCCACCCTGTTCTAATTGCTCCTTAAGCCCTGCATTATAAAGTCAAAGCAGCTCACTCTCTTTTCCATGATCTCATCTGGAATATTTTTACCTGTCCTATGTCACAAAGGTGCTTATTTGTGGAGTTTTGGTTTTGCTATGTTCCTCCAGTTTGAACCACTCAAGAGGTATGGGAGTGCAATGACAAAAGACTTTAGAATACGGCAGATTTGGACCCAAATTTTATCAGTTCTACTTCCTCTCTGAAATATTTTGTATTGTTTGTCTTTTGGATCATAGAGATTTTTAAATCCCTTTGAGCCTTATATTCCTTATGTCTGCAAGTGAAAATCATTCCGACTTTGCAGGAAGTCTTACTTTTTGATTGCTGGAACAAAATAATTGACACGCACAAGTTAAAGGAGGAAAGGGTTTTGGTTTTTTTGCTCACAGTTTGCAGTGGTTTCAGTCCATAGTCAGCTGGCTTAGAGGTAGGGTGGTATGATAGAGGGGATTGCCAAGGAGAAACAGCTCATGGTGTGTCAGGCAGGAAGCTGCGAACTTTCTTTTTTCTTTCTCTTTTTATTTTATCCACACTATAAACCTATTGGTTGGTGCCACCTACACCCAGGGTGGGTCTTCATGCTTTAGTAAATCCAACAGCCATGTATTCCTAAACCAATCAGTGGGCTAATACAGTATCACAAGTTCATAATCCATTCACTCCCAGAAGCACCATCTATGAGCACATGAGGCTTTGGGAGGACATCTAGATATAACCTGTAACACAGGGATATATGAGAATTAAATAACATGGTATATCCAAAGATCTTCAGGGCATTGTGATAGAGCTTCATAATTATTAACTATGGTTATTGTTATCACTTGAGTTTATGATAGGGACCGAGGTTTTTCACTAGGCTGAGGTGGAACCCTGGCCCACTGGATGAATTTGACAAGCAGCAATTTTGCTGCTCAGCACCCATTTTTATATTCCTTTATGTACCAGAGCACATATAGCTTGGATCATGCTGTCTATGCTCCACTCAGATCGTCTCAGTGCCCTTTTAATGTTCTGGGGCTCCTGTGCCCATTTGTTCTGCTTCTGCAATCTTTGCTCCAAGTGACTCACACTTAAGTCTTTCTTCAGCTTCCTGTCCTTGGTGTAATGGGAGTGCTTGGTCTGCACACCCAGACAGGGTGAAAGAATGTGAAAGCTTATTGCATTTGCCTGGAGGTAGAAATGAAATGTAGTAGCACTCCTGAACTCATTACAATATTAAGTTAAGGCTTAGAACTTGGCTTACGAACTGTTTGCTTCTTTTCCAGCCCTGTCCTGCCTACCTTCCCTGGTTTCTGTTTATTCCTGGGAGTGCCCATTAGAAAGTCACTTTCACTACTCCTATCTCAGGGTCTGCTTTGGTATTCTTCAGGGAGCACATCTACACACACCTGTTAGCAGGCTTGTATTCTTCAGGAATATTCTTGCTTCTCTGCAGTGTGATGAAGTACCCCACAGTCACACATAAACTGATTTCTATATTTCTCTTTGAGGGTTTAGAACATAGTGTTAGTATGGTCTAGATAGTAAATATTTTGGTTTTGCACAACAGTCTCTGACACATTGCTGACCCTTGCTTTACAATGTATTTTCCTTGCCTTAACTTCTAATTCACCTGAGTGTTTTTATACCAATATTACTAGGTTGGTGGTTTACACCTTAGTATCTCTTTCTTCAGGGAATAAACTGAAAATATGAGGCAGAAAATTACTGCTAACACCTGGGTGATCTCCCAGTCACCAGGGAATAGTTTTTTTTTTTAAGTGATTGTATAGTAGTAGCTTCACAGCCATGTTAATACCAGCAAGATAGAATTCAGATCTGTGAATCTCCATGGAAAGCAAACAATATCAACACTCAAAAGAGTCATTAGTATTTTGTAGTCTTTGCTTTATTGCTTCACCTTACCAACCTTGGTGGACTGTTGACATTAATCCTACCTTGGTATCAGTTTATTTTCTAGGCTGAAGAAATGCAGAATTAGCTGAGGGGAACAAAGGCTTATTTATATTCAGTGTTACTTGACATATTTGTAATTTCCCTTTTCATGACAAAGGGAGAATACTTACATTAAAAGCACATCAGTAACCTTAGTAATCTCCTTGAGCAGACAAAGGTACATAAAATCAGGATGCAAGCTGAGAATGATGAGAATGCAAATTCAGTTAAACTTGTTTCAGATAAATTTCAAAGCAGTGAGATTAAAGAGAAACCATGCAGCATATTTAGACCTTGAAAGCCAGTAGATCCTGGGTGATGTCCAGCTTTATTCTGGTGAGAGAAATCATTATTTAAAGAATGAGAGGAAGTCATATACTGCATCCAAGATTTAGATCATTGTTGTGAAGGAGTTAAGGAGTTTGGTGGTTGTAGTGTTCTAATATATCTGGAAGTAAAACTGTCCTAAAAATTTTAATTTTATTATCGAATAATTCTTTTTTCTCTAAATAAAATCACTATTTGACTCCAACACCCACAGAAGAGAATATGTTAGGACATTGAGATATAAGTTGTACCGCAGTTATATGCATAATCCTCTCAACTTGCATGGCAAGAGCCAAAATGAGAATAGTGGAGTTCAGGTCCATCTTTGAGAAGCTTCTAGGGTCATTATATTTCCTAACTTTATCCATCCTGAGACTAGACCAAGGGTTCAGGCACATTGACAGCTGCATAGTGGTTTGTGCCAACTCCTGGAAAGGAGGTCTGATGGGCTGATCTCAAAGAGCACAGCCAGGTGAATTAGATGGTGCTGACACTGATCAAAACTTATTCAGAACTATGGACAACTTATCTCTAAAACCTGACATTTAAACTAAAATCAAGGTTCGATGGAGTCATCCTGAAATCCCTGTGGACTTTTAGGAATAAGAAATGTTAAACTCCATCTCCTTCAATAAACTTAAATTGAGTTTTTACATTTCTACATTTTAGAAATAAAAATAGAGTCTTTAAGAAATGGAGACTGATACAAAATAGAAACAACTGGGCCCAAGTCTCTACATTAGGCTGATGTCTTTGACACCAACTAGGAGATGTTTTTTCCCCTGTCTAATTATCATTATCATGTTGGGAACATTCTAGCTTGAGTAAATAAAAAGTATTTTATCAACTGTGTACATAGGAAAACTGTTGTAATAGTGCTCTAATACATTATATTTATCAAATCATGAAATAGTTGGTATTTCACATGTGGTTCTCTAATATCTGCTGAGCACCTGACCCTCTGGTGCACAGGCATGTCCAGAAACTACCAGGCTATTTCTTCCAGGGCAGGGGTCAAACTAGAGACTACAGAGGAGTTAGCTGATCTTATAGTGATGCTGGGAAATGAAAGCAGAGTTGATCTGTGCACCAGTGATAGGCTTTGTGTGCAAAACACAGGTTTATCACAGCACATGCTGAGACACAGTAAAGACTGGGAACAATGCCAAGCTTCATGGAATAGTACTCATATCTGATGAGAGACTTGCTAAACATATGCATCTTAAAAGTCTTCAAGTGGTAAGACCTTGGTAAAGTCAAAGTTATTTTCATTTTCCTGAGTTGGGATATAAAAATTCCCTGCAATTTACCTTCAGCATCTTTTTCTCTCTTGCTTAGGAGATCACAATTTTCTGCTACAACTCTTAATATTTTCATTTTAATTTCAAACATGAATTATTCCACAGTACTGATGTCCTAAAACCTACACACTTTCTTTTTTTTTCATATTTTTCATGTGCACTATTTCCAAGTTTTCATTCATTGTGGAATAAGATTGATTAACATTGTTCATTGGGTGCCTGTGGCGAAGATGAACATGATGGACTTTTAGCTCAGCCACCTGGCAATACTTGAATCTAACAGCTTGAAGGTAGTGGTTGAAACTTTCACCTTGTGAACTCTGTGTTTATTTGTAGTTCACAGGTGCCATGAAGAGTTAGCAAAGGAAAAATCCTTATGTGGAAGTTAATTCAGCAGCATTTCACAGCCAGGGAAGATAAGCATCATATTTATATATATGATGCTTCTAAGTCACAGGGTGTCATCTCTCCCTTGTCTTGAATGCAGAAGCAGGAGGGAGAACAGTGAGACTTTTGTGTTTGTTCCTGTATAAAGTCACAGAGCTCTCCTTTCCATATCCATCTTATTTTTGCATATCTGTTACAGACAAAAGCTGTTATTACAGAAGGTGAAGCTGGTAGCTTTTAATACATCACATACACTAGGATGAAGGCATAATTGCTACTTTTATGTTCATTTTACAGTGAATAGTAATTAGCCTTTGCCCATTATAGTGTGTGAACATTGAATTACCCACCTGCTCTTGCCATGTCTCGTTAACTTAAACTATGTGCCTAAAGCTCCATCAGAAAGCAACTCCTTTTCCATCTCCCTACTAGTATTCCTTCAGATAAATTTATTTACAAAAGTAATAGATTTGTCCTCCCCATTTGTTCTGAGAGGTCATGAAAATGACTTACAAAGGTGCTTTGAGTTAGCCTGGTAGGTGTGTATCACATACCTTTTTGGAAAAACAGGCATAGTACTTTTTTGAAGACCAAGATATCTTTTACTTTTGTTTGAGACATTGTTGTATGGCTATGAGCTGATTTATAAACATAATTTGATAACCATGTTACAAAATCAATGTTTATTCACAGTCCCCAACAAAAGGCAGGTCGATGATAAATAACCTTTGTTCATTTGCAGCTAAAATTTCCATCTGGAGGAAATGGGACCTGAAGTGAAATAAGCAAGATTATCTTCAAATAAAGCACAAAGGAAAGTTTAGCTCCTTACAAAATAAAAGTACCGTAAATACATCTGTACAATACTGACATTAGCAGAAGACTCTGATGTGGCTTAAAACTCAGGATCTCAGAGCTGGCTGTAAATTTAGAAAATATTTGGTTGAACTTATCTGTTACAGAAGAACAAATTCAGGTTTAAAATATAAAATATGTTGTCCATATTTGAAGAAAATATTTCTTTCTTTAAATAAATCTTTAAGGTGCTCCAGTATCCAAATAGATAGTTGGTAGTACTTGGAAATGTGTCTGAGATAGAAAGGAAACAACTAAATTAAATTTTGACTTGAAAAAAAATCCCATTTCTAGAATCTTTCATTGCCATACACACACACACACACACACACACACATATAGGTAAGGCTATATATATCCTTGGCTCTGTATATATATTTATATATATTTCAAAGTCATTATTAGAAGAGAGAGGAATGCCCTATCAAGTGCATCAGCTATTGTCTAGTTTCATCATATTGTCCAAAAGTATTTTCAAGTATATCAGTTTTCCATGGCTTCTGTAACAAATTAGCACAAGCTTAGTGTTTAAAACAATGTTAATTTATTATATTCTATTTTTGGAGGTCCAAAATCCAAAACCAAAATTTTAAACTGCTTAAAATCAGTGCTTCAGCAGGGCTGGTTCCTTCTGGAGGCTCACAGCAGAATCTTTCCCTTGCCTTTTCAGCTTCTAAAGTCAGCCCCTATTCCTTGGCTTGTGGCTCCATCTGTGTTCAAAAGTATCAATCCAACCTCTTCAAACTCAGGATCCTTAATATAATCATATCTGCAAAGTCTCTCCTGCTATTATGATATATTTCACAGGTACCAGGGATTTTCAGATGGGTCATTATTCTGCTTCCCATGAAAGCATTGTGGAAAACAAGTAATATTCCAAATCACGTGGGTAGTTTATAGTCACATTTGGTTTGTAGTGTTAAAATAGTGGCAGGAGCCAAAAGAGCTGCTCTGCTTGCTTTCTTCTGTTATGAATACCAGAACATTATCCTTAAAGGCTCTTCTAACTGATAGATGTCTGCATGTCACACAGGCTATATCGCATTGGAGCAAGCTATGTTACTTTGTTGAAAGTACTGCTTGGGAGATGTGGAAAGCAGAAAACTGAAAATATCGTGAGAGGCATTTTTAAGTGTTGCTTTCTGTGACTATCAGACTTGTTTAGGAGCCATAAAAAGTATTCAGCCGAAACTCTGATATTCACAGTGATGAGAGATATGCAATGATTATACTTCAAAGGAAATAAGGATCATCTATAAAATTCAATTTTAAGATCTTCTATTTATATTTTTGCCTGTGTTTGGACACTCACTGATCTACACAGAAATATCAGAAAGGACAAAAAGGAAACATTCATATATTAAATTTCTATGAGCATTTAATTACTTTTGTGCTTCACTCATATGTTGTTTATGAAAACAAAAATTAGAGATTTTCAGTGTCCTTTTTAAACGAGGAGGTTGGATACAATTATCTCAGTTTAAATGTTTTAAAAGATTTGATGTCCCTTGGTAAAGTTAAAACATCTCATCATTATCAATTATAATACTCCTGAAGTCTTTAAAAAGAGGACTTGTTTGCTTAAAATACATGAAGGTCATGTTCACCCTGTAATAGTCAATGAGGAGTAGTCATTTGTTATTTTTAAACAGGCTGTCATTTAGCCATTATGAAGATGAATAACATTTGTTATTACCTAATAATCTTCCTGTTGATTACAGAATAAAGACACTTGCAGACACCTTATGTGCCTTTCTTACCTGCTAGATTATTAATGCATTTTTATTAAATTCTGTAAACAAAAATTAAGGGCTTTGTTCTCCAAATTTTGAGACTGGCATCTATGGTGCCACATCATGCCTCGGACATGATATTTTGAGTTGCATATGTTATTTGCCTACTCTTCATGCAACGTTGCAAAAACAAAGTTCATTTTTTAATATCAAACAGATTGTCAATGGATCATATGCTGCCTCTATTAAAGTTAGTTTTTGGATGTCTGCCTTCTTGAACAGAGTTAATGAAGCTATAACTTACCTGTGTGCCTTCATTTGGAGTTAGGCCTAATTATTTGGATCTTGGCCACATTATTGTCCAAGCTTTATTTCTAAAGCAGATGGAGTCACTCAGGAATGACTTCATTTGTATTAATTTGTTGCACTGTCTTCTTCTATTCATCTCAGAAGCACTGTACTTCTTTTGTCACATATAGCAAAAAGGACAAGGATTTTTGTCAGGAATTAGGAGAGAAATGAGGGAAAACTGCTCCTTCCATTCATAGACACTTATGTTCTAACTAAAGTCAATTAAGTAGTGGATACTTAGGGCTGTTGTATAATGTAAGAGAATAATTATGATACCTAAGATTTATGAGCTTTCATTTTTAAAAGTGGGTTGGAAGACAGACATATTGATCCAACAGTTTTGGAGGGAAATTCTCTGGAGCATTTTTTGCTGGTGTCAGATTTTCAACTGGCCTTTGGAAGCCCTAGGAGGCAATCTCAGAAGAAAATCTCCACCTCGATTGATTCAGGACATCTTGTAACTTGTTGCAAAGAATAGCCACTTTATAATTTATGAATCAGAGAGATTATAATTTAAAAGATGGTCACATTTCTATTTTATATTGAGATTGAGATTATCTTTATGAAAATAGCTTGCAAAAAACTCCAAATTCAGTAATTTTCACTAACCTTTTGTAGAGATAACTCAGTTCAAATAGAGAGAAAAAGAAGAGAATCTGGCTTTCACTTTGATAGCTTATAGTAGTAGATTGTTTGACTACTATTTTGGCAATAAGGGATTAAAAATTGTCCATGACTTTTATTTGATCAATGGTATGATATATAAGTACAAAAAGCGTTAGATACAGAATAAGAAGTGTGGTCAATGACCAAATTACTATTGGCAATTATACAAGGTATAATAATGCCACTAATTTATTATAATCATAAAGTCTGCAGTTAGAATGTGTCTATATTGATATCAAAATACCTCAGTGAAAGCTGAAAAGAAAATAAATGATTCCACTATGTATCAACACAATGTCAGGTTTCATTGACTTGAAGAATGTGAAATACAGAGATGATTTCTTCAAAAGAAATTCTTGTTCTTTTCAGAGAAACAGCTTCTAGAGAGTACCTTGAAGCATATCTGGAATTATATATAAAATTTTTGTTAGTATTCTTATAACTAAATATTAAAAAAAAAACCAGATTGTTACAAATCACTGGGTTTCTTTTGTATCTGTTAGTCTTTGAGGAATGTTGTAGCAAAACTCCACAGTCTGGGTAGTTAAATGGACATCGACTTATTGTCTCACAATTCTGCAAGTAGAACTCCAAGATCAATGTCTCAGTAGGCAAAATCTGCAGAGACAAGTACGGAGGAGAAAACAGTATGTGAAGATGAAAGCAGAGATGGAATGATGTTTCAACAATGCTGACATTTTTGGGAAATGACCAGAAGTCACAAGAGAGGTCTGGGATAGAGCCTCCTACAGTGGATCTCAAAAAACAAAACCTGCTAACACCTTGATTTCTGATGGAACAATTAAGCTTTCCTACTTAAGTCACCCAGTGTATGATACTTGTTAGACCTGCTTATTCTTTTGTTATTATATTTTTGAATCCTTTATGTAGTCTGGATATTAGTCCTTTTTCAAATTAACTGCTGGCAAAGATTTTCTCTCATTCTGGCTGGTGTCTCTTCATTCTACTGTCTCCTTTGTTGTACAAATGCTCTTTAATTCTTGTTTTTATTTCTACTAGATTCTAATAGAGTCATATTCAGAAAATCATTCCTGTTCTAACATCTCAAAGTATTTCCTCTATGCTTTACTCTAGTAGTTTCAAAATGTCATGTTATATGTTAAGGTCTTTGATGAATTTTGAGTTGATTCTTATATAGGGTTAAAGATAGGGCTCTGATTTTAATCTTCTTTGTGTGAATATGCAATTTCCCATCACCGTTTGTTGGCAAGGATGTCTTTTTTTTTCAGTGTATGTCAACAATCAGATGGCTGTGTATGTTTAGGTTCATTTCTTTGGCCCTCTATTCTCTTCCTTTGGTCTTTGTGTCTGTTTTTATGCCAATACCATGCTGTTTTTTTTTTTTTTACTACAGCTCTGAGGTATATTTTGAAATCAGACATTGCTAATGCCTCCAGTGTTACTCTATTTTGTCAGAATAGAATTGGCTATTTGGGGTCTTTTATTGTTATATTATTGATTTCTTTATGTATTCTGGATTTATGTATAATATTCTAGGTTGACAGTTAATTTTTTTGAAGACTTGAAATACATCATTCCATGCTCTCCTGGCTTTAATAGTTTCTGCTGAGGAAACTACTGTTATCCTGATATATTTGCCTTTATAAGCAACTTGCTACTTTTTTCTTGTAGCAGTTAGTATTCTTTCTTTTTTTTTTCCATACATTTGGCCATTTATGTGGGGAGATTATTTCCTGGTCATGTCTATTAGGAGTTCCAAATATTTCCAGTATTTGAATGTCTGTGTCTTTCCCAACATTTTGGGACTCTCTTGCTATTGTTTACTGAATAAATTTTTATGCCTTAGCTTTTTTACTATTCCCTCACTTGTTTAAATTACAAACTTCCTCTTCTTTTTCTTTTTTCTTTTCTTTTCTTTTTTTTTTTTTTGAGACAGGGTTTCTCTGCATTTCAGGCTGGCCTTGAGCTCACTTTGTAGCCCAAACTTGTTTTGAACTCACAAGGATCCTCCTGCCTCAGCCTCCTGAGTGCTGGGATTACAGGCATGAGCCACCATATCCGGCTCAAACTTCCTCTTGTAAGGGTATTATAAAGATTTAGTATGTTCCGTTCATTTTTTAATTTTGTGTTTGTGTCTGAAGATGATAGTTCATTGACTTTAAGCCCTGATTTATTTTTCTTCTGCTTGATCCAGCTCTTGATAAAGCTGTCAACTAAGTTTTTTTACTTTACTTATTGAGCCTTCATTTGCAAGGTTTCTGTTTGATTGCTTTTCAGAATCTTTAAGTCTTTATTGAGTTTTTCTTTAATAATGTGCATTATCTTCCTCAGTTTACCCAGCTGTTTTTGTATTCTCTTTGAATTCATTGATCATTATTATTATCAAACTTTTGAATTTCTTGTCTGGCATCTTATCTAGTTCTACATCTTTCAAATAAGTTATTAAAGATTAATAAACCTTTGGAGGAGTTGTGTTACCTTGTTTGATATATTTCCTGTGTTTCAACATTGAGATTTGTACATCTTCAGAATAGCTATGTCTTTCACTTTTTGTAAGGATTTTCTAGGGGCAATTTTCTCTTTATAATGTGCCAGATATATTGGTTTGTTATGTAGTGTTGAGTTTAATTTCAATTAGGTCTCACTGTGTAGTTTCTTTGTGGCTTGTTTAGCTGTGTTTAGTGGGCTTTGACATTGCAGGAGCACAATACACACAGACCTTAGACCTTCTTTATAGAACTCACAAAAACAGAGCCCACTGGTGGTTCAGGCAGTTGTGTTGTAGACAGTACAGTATATGGGGAGCATTTGAGGTTATTTCTTCAGTCTTATCAACATGTGTTTTGAAAGGATGCAGGAGCAGTCTTGCTGAGGTCCTTTGTAGGTGTGGGATCCATAACAGTTATGTTATTTCTCACTACTTTGGCAAAGAAGTAAGTGTCCAAGAGTGGGTAGCAGTGCCCACTTGGTGTTTGGTCATCAGCTGGACACCCTGCCCTCTATTAAGTTAAATTCTTTGCCAAGGTCTAAGAAGGGTTAGATTGTCACTGGAGTAAGATGCAATTTCTCTCAACTAGATTGGAGGTATATCTCAGTGGCAAAGGACCCAAACAAATTGCTCAAGGTTCTAAACTTTATTTCCTATCATGTTCAGAGAGAAGAGAAAACAAAAAACATCAAGAAGATTTTAAAAAATGCCGAATATAGAAATATGACAGAAACTAATTAACAACTCCAACACTAATAGACACAGAAAGAAAGGGAAAAATAATACAGAATAAGGTACAAAGTGAATCTAACAAAAGTAAAATTAATAAAATAACTAACAGGAGGAACAAAAGGGGGAGAAAAAAAAAGAAGGGGAAAGAAAAAAGAAAAACAAGAGATAAGAGGTGGAAAAAATCCAAGAAGAAATTAAAAAATAAGTAAAATTAGATAAAAAAGAAAGATAATGAGAAAAAAATGTGTCAAAAATTCTTCTAGCTAAGTACTTATACTGGGTCTTCTAATGCAAAATTTTAGTAGGTATGAGAGGTATTTGAGTTGCAGTTGAAGCCAATTGTAACTATCTAAGCTTCCACCAAATGGGTTGGATAGAGACTAAGGCCTGTCAGCATTTCTAAAAGTAGGGAGTGAGTTTGGTTGGCCAGAAGCTTAGGTGATATGTGGATTGACTTGGTGGGTGCAAACTCACTTTTAGAGGTGCTTTGTGTGCCCAGAGGCATAGTGAAAACCAATATGAACTGTGCTTCTGTATATATTGGTTCATCTGGTGAGTATACACCACTCCAGAGGCCCCAGTCTCTGCTCCAAGGGGCGTGTCAAATATTCAAGCCCCTGGGAAAATGAGCAAACCATTCAGTTCTTCAGAGGAGGAGGTGCCTCAGGAACCAAGGGGTCTGCCAGTCTGGGACTCAGTGTTTTTGATCCCAGTTCTCATGCCAAACCACACAGCTCCACTCTTGCTCCTCATTCCAGAGAACAGTGACACTGAATATGGTCCTGCACTGCCCACACTTCCCGGTGGTTGAAACTTTTCAGTGGATATGTCAAAGGTCTTTCATTCCTCCTGTATATTTCTCCCTGCTGTGTCTCTCCCACTCAGTCACTGAGGCAGAATGTCCATAGGGGCCCTGAATGTGATTGTTTTGTGGTTTTGGATCCCCAAATTAGGTTCATGCCTAACAATAGAACCCCTCTGAAGATGGCTGCTGGTTGCTGAGCTTTATAAGGAATTTCTTTTCTAGGTCTAATTTGTTATAGAAGAGTAGTGATTCTCAGACAAAATCCCCTTACTGGATCCAAAGCTTGTAAGAACTATTGGTTTCTCCTGGAGTTAGTATTATAGTTCTGTTAATATCACAGTTGCCTGTACTCTCCAGCTTATTTTGCACTTTCCTGGTGGGGTTAGCTTCTCTGGCAAGAAGCCAGGACCCAGAGTTGATATAATAATTTTCTGTGGGATTCCTATTTGCTTCTCCATATTATTTAGTTTTGTCATCATGTTTTTCTTGGTTCCTATACTCTTATTCTCTTTCCTAAAAATACAATATATTTTTATTCTGATTTTTCTCACTGGAAGAGTCATGAGAAAAGTTTTTCTTATTCTACCCTCTTATCTCCTTCCTTCATTTTTTTTTTTTTTAGTATTATTGTCTTGTAAAAGGTAAACATTTTGAAGAAAATTTCACCTTTGACTTTGAGAATGAGGTCAGGGACAGAGTGGGCCCTGAAAAAGGGTTTTGAGTTAATGAATCATTCTATGATTATTACCAATATTTTATTTCCAGTGATATGAGAGAAGACAATAATTGATGTGAAATATACTAAAAATTATTTTGTAGTAGCATCAACATATTAAATTTTTTATTTTACAAGAAGTACTTTTAAACAACAACTAAGTCATAAAATGTTAGATTGAATTTAAATTTTAGTTTTGCTTTTTTTCTTTTCAAAAATGAAAACCTGCAACAATTAGTGACATAATTTCACTGGAATAATAATTGCATTTAAATAGAATTTATCACAAAAAATATAAACTAAACCAAATGCTCCATCTATTCAAAACATCTTTTATTTGGCTCTCTAAGAGAAGATAATTTAATTTGAAAAGATCAGATGTATTGATTGAAATATGATTTCTATGGTGCTTAGTGGAAGAATGAGGAAAATGAAAAGGAAATTTATCTTTCAATTTGTTAATATCTGACTGAAGAACTATGCAGGATTAATCTCAGTCAAAATAAAATAAGAGAGGAGCTAAAGATGGATCAGTGAGCAACAAAATACAAAGCGTCCTGGGAGAAACAATTCATATGCCAGAATAAAACATCCTGGAGAGACCCAGACAGAGGGAGATGGAGCGTCTTGACACAGGAAGAAATTAAATGGAAAAAGCTCATCAAACACGCAGTCTTGGGGCTACAATTGGAACAGCTAAAATTAACAGACATGGGGTTTTCTGCTGTGACCTGCCAAGTTTGCACTGGCATGAATTCACACTGGCCTGAATTCATGCCAGGCTGGCAGAGCCGCACAAACTTGTTCCCGCTGTCACTCACAGGAGCCACAGCCTCGCTAAAGTTAGGGGTTGGTGAGCCCAACAGAGAATGGAGCCGGCGAAGGGACCTTCATTAATACACGGTCAGTGCTGGGAATGGGACCCCCCTCACAGGAAGGGCATGACCAAAGAGGCGACATGTTGGAATCGGGCAGGAGGAGCCTGAACTGGGAACAACAGTGACTTCAGTTGGTTGCTCCCTCCCTAGAGTAGATTCATGGAATTTGCTTAGACTGGGTCACTCCCCTGCCTGGGACCCAGTAAGCCATCCTAGATTGATTCACTATGCCTAGCACACACTAACCTGGTGAAGGCCCCTGAAGTTTGACTGGCCTAGTGGGGAAGGGCCAGCATATGCAGCCTCTGCTTACACCTCAGTGACAAGGACAAACAGGAGAGGGAAGAAACCCCTCACCAGCATGCTTCAGAGGGGCCATAACCAACAAGGAAAGGGGCTGGGGCCTCCACTATACAACTGTATGGAGGAGACCAAGACCATGACAAGAGAGAGAAGCAGGAGGAAGCCCCTAGCCCAAAGCCCTGGGAACTGACCCAGGAGAGGGAAAAACAAAAGAGACTGATGCAGTAAACATGCAACATCAGACATGGCTTCAATGGACATTAAGAGATATCTTTGGGACCTTGTAGATGAGTTCAAGGCTGAAATATTAGATCAGGTAAAGCAAGATATAAAGTAAATTAGTAAAAGAAATGCTAAGCATCTCTCAGGAAGACACAGATGGGAGAAGGGAGGAACACAAAAAATGGAGAGAAACATTCAATAAAGAATATAAAGAAAATCTAGAATACATGAAAAAGATTCAAAGAGATTACCAGGAAATTAAAAACTCCATTGAAAGCTGGCAAAAAAAAAAACTCCTTAAAAGAAACTAAGGATAGACTATCAAAACTTGAAGACAAGTTTGCAATGTGTGATCATGAAAGGAAAGATCTCTTGAAAATAACAAGGAAACAGGCAGTAACAATACAAAGGCTAGAAGACGACAAGAGAATCTATAAGTTAAGAATAAGAAATATGAACAAAGAAGCAGGAATACAAACAGGTGAATTACAAGGGCTATTCACAGAAATAATTAAGGAAAACTTCCCAAGCATGGGAAAAGAAAAGGACGTTCAGTTATGTGAGGCATACAGAATTCTAGCACCTACAACCAAAACAGAGCTATACCCAGACATATAATAATCAAGATACCAGAAATTCAATATAAAAACAGAATATTAAAAGCCATCAGAGAAAAGAAACAGATAAGCTATAAAGGAAAGCCCATCAAGATCATGGCAGACTTCTCGAAACAGACCATCAGATCAAGAACTTAGAGCGAAGTATTCCAAGCCCTGAAAGAAAATAACTTCCAGCCCAGATTGATGTACCTTGCAAAACTGTCACTAGAAATTAATGGAGAAACAAGATGCTTCCATGGCAAAGAGGAACTGGGGGAATTTGTGACCACCAATCTAACTAACCCTACAGAGAATACTGAAGGACATTCTAGAGAGAGGAAAAAAATACCAGGATTTTAGGAACAGTGGCAGAAAGGCCTCAATGAGCAGGGCAGGCAGTAGAATGAAGGAGAAAAGTAGACAAACAAAGACAGAAAAATAGCATAGCAAAAATGAGGCAGAGAAGGATGGCTAGAATCTCTAACATAGATGACCTTGATACACTATACTGTCAATAGTGTACCAGGATTTAAAACCTACATTACTCACATCACTCTGCTTAGATGTACTATATTCTGTTCCAGTCACTCTACTTGTACTAGATTTAAGGACACAGACAGTTACCCTGAAAATAGCAGGATATAATATGGTAATCATCCTTTATTTCCTATTAACTTAATCTAAAGCTCTGTATAACCTACACTGTTTTACCATGACTGATCATAATCGAATCTGTTTTGTTAGATTGCTGTTTTGTATTGATACATTTTATTCAAAGCTGTTATGATTGATAGTATCAAGTCTGAGAGTATAGGCAACTGCACTTAAGATGACAAGATCCACTAGAATATCCACTATGGTTTGATTATTACCTGCCTTTGAAGTTTTATACTGCCTACAATGTTTTATTTTTACTAATATTGTTATGTACTACTATATTCAATTATACTGCTATATTCAATTATGCCTTATATAGACAATTCTATTGAAGATAATAAGAGACAACACAGTAACTATTGTAGATCACCTTGTACTGTGGTTTTATATGATTTTTTGGTTTCATATTTTTATAGGAATTTTTTTTTGTTTTGTCTTGCTATGTTTTGTTTTTCCCTCTAATACAGAAAGGATAGAAATACATGTAGAGACTCATGCATGTGTAGCTGTTTACAGTCTCACTGTTTGAATATCTACTTTGTATGCTTTAATCTTGTAACTTGAACAATTATTTCTAAGAGGACAATATGTGATTTATCAACTAGTGATTTCTTACTATTTATCTCTTTTTATGAAATTCTGTATTATCTCTACCCTTTACATGTTTTTCTCTCTTTAAATAAAAAAATTAAAAAATAAAATAAGATTTATAAACCTGATATATATTCAAAAATTACATGTATTACAATCATCAGGATAAGATTTCAAAAGTTTTGAGAGCCAGTATAATATTGCCAGTTATGAATTTTTGCAGAAAGTCATAATGGTTTGTGGATTTTTTTGTGCATTAAAAAACTTCATTGAAAATACTTCTAGTGTACTTTTGAAGGTCTCATCTCTTTTAACTAAATGGTAACTGATGACGACTTTAAGTTAAATCTAAATATAAGAATTTGTGTATTAGTGATTTAGGGGAACGAAACTCCCAACCAACTAGATGTCTGGTATGAGTTCTTATTCTCTAAAATTGAATAATGAATTTTAGGAAGAATGGAGGTTAAAAGCAGAACATATTTACTGAGAGAAAGAAAGCTTTTGTCTGAGATAGAGACAGAAGGGGTCCCAAGTGGGTTGCCAAGGACTCTGTCTTTCTAGGGACTTTTATAGAATAAAACCACAAAGTGAGGCAGGTCTAAGATGTAGAAAACATGGGAACTTGCAAGGAGGGCATGAGGTGGGACAAAACTATGGTCAACCATAAGAGTAATTGCTCAGGTAAAATTGATTAAGTCAGGGACAAATGAGAAAGCCAGTCTGGTAGCAAGGGGACATGCATAAAGAGCAGTGGCTGTTTCTTTAAGGGGTTGGGTTGATGACTACTGGTTTCCTCAGAGTGATAGAAACCTATTTAGACTATCAATTCCTGATGCTTATCCTTAGGAAGTATGTGGGTGCATTTGACTTTTGTCTTTAAGTCTGACCCGCAGGAGGTTTGCCTCCTTACCTCACAGTTGCAAGCTATCTTATCTTCTGCACTGGCTCCTTTGAGGGCCCAACCCTGTCTTATTTCTATAATATTTTTATCTAACTCAGCTGCCTGTAACACTAGCATTCCAATGTGTATTCGTATTGTGGTACATACATAGTTGTGTTGTAGTATATTATATTATACCACTTACTATATCTTTTATATATATTGCCCTAATACAAAAATATATATGCACAAATCATAAGTGTACAGTTCCATTAATTTTAACAAAGTGAATGGAGCAGTGAAATCAGTGCCAGAACAGTTATAGGATATTATTGGTTGAGAGGTCAAGTCAGAAGTTTTAACTATTTTTCTACTAAGGTCTTTGCTTTCTATATGCACTCAAAGTATGAGCTCTTGGTTAGATATAGATTTACACATGTCTTTTTCCATTCTGTGACTTATTTTTTTAAGAGATCTTTTATTTTAGTGTAGCCCAATTTCACAGTCTTTTACTTTACTACTGATTGTGTACTGTTTAAGAAATCTTTGGCTGCCTCAAGGTCATAAATATATTTTCCTACGTTTGCTTCTCTAAACTCCTTTTCATATTTATGTCAATGACTGTTTTTGTGCCCAATGTGAGCTATGGTTAAAATTCTCCTTTTTTTTTCATATGGACAACCCATTGATGAACTTTCAAGTTTTATATTTTTAATAAGGGAAATTTATCCTAATTCTTGAACTTCAGCATCATTTACTTCTATCTTTAACAGAACTTTATAAAGTACATTGACAGCCTCACTTTGGGGAGTGTTATCCACACAATAGTTCATGAACTTCTGACCTGATAGTCCATTTATTTTTTGTTGCCTGCTGATCCCTAATATCTTTCACTGACCCTGTCCCTTAAGTTGGTAACTATTTGTATCTGCCTTTATCTTTCTTGTATAAGCATACTCATGCTTTGGCTTTGATATTCTCTTATTATTAAAAACATATTTTATAAGTAATATAAGAATATAATAGGATAGGTGGTAAATATTAAAAATGAGAAAAGTGAAGTGTATGTCTTTTTAAAAAGTTGTAATTTACAATAGTAAATGGAAACCAAAAACTAAAACAATTACAAAATATATAATCAATATTACTATTTTTATTCTCTAAAGGAAACTTTTAAGGCTAGTTTTATTGAATTGCCAGTCTAATGAGAATGTCATACCACTTAAACTGCCTATCTGTATGTTTATGTTCTGAATGTACATCTTTGTTTCATATATGAAAACCATCATAGTTTTTTCTTCCTCTTTCTAAAACTGGTTTTCTCTCTTTGGAGATGAGGAGGTGCCTCGCTTGAGAATGTATGTTGCAGAAGTATGTGTTGAGCAAAATAAGAACTGTTTGGAGTGCTCCTTATATACCTTTGTCTCAGAAGTCACAAATAGCTTCTTAGAGGAAGTGATGTATAATTTGGATTTTTGACACTACATGAAAATCAAACAAGAAAAAATGCCCAGAAAGTATAAATTTAGAATCCAGTCTGTGCAAAGCCAGGATGGCACCAAGGAATCCTGAAGCATTCAATGAGTTTGGAGTACAAGATTCAACATTGAGAAAGAGAGATGAGGTTGGGCTTCTTGAAAGGTCTATGTGTCATGAGTTATAAGCCTAAATTTTTATCCACTTTAATACAGACACCAGGTGGTCACTTCAAACTCAGCATCTTTGGTAAAATTAAACATCTTGTCTTTAAATGTGCTATCCTTCTTTAACTTTTTTTTTCTTGGCTAACACTGTCATAACTCTTCAAGATGTCAATTTAACACTTGCATCTTTTTCACACCAGATTCCTGTCATTGTGACTTTTTTATTTCTCCATTATAACCCTACTACCATGACTTCACTTTAGACCTTCAATATTTGAGTGTTTTTGTTTGTTTGTGTAGTTTTAGTGGTTTTCTTTCTGATAATTTCCTTTTGCCTCACACCATTGTCTATACTGTTGCCAGCTCCTCTAATTGGTCAACATTATGCTTAGAAAAAGACAAAGAAAAGGTGAAAACTGGGTGTTGATAGAAAATGATATGACAGACTGTGAAAAACATTTCAGATAATGATAGGGTCAGTGTAGCTGGATGAAGAACAAAAGTTGCAGTGGCATAATTTTTAGAGACAGAGCTGAGATGGTAGGATAATTGGCCTTATCATTTCTGTGAATTCTCAAAAATTTGTGAGTTTTCAGATAATTATAATTTTCAGCACTGTTTTCCTCTGTCATATAAAGCATTGGGTTCCTTGTATTCACCTTCTTATATATTGATTCAGACACATCTTCCTGCAAATACAAAGCAGGCTGGGTTATGGAGTTGGGTTAACTTGAATGCTTGAGATGAGACTTTCAAATAAAATATTCTACTTAGAACAAAATAAGGGTCATCTCCATTTTTAGTGTTTTCTGGAAATCATACATGTTTTTGTGCCTTTTTATTTCATAGAATCATTATGAAACCATAGAGCAGGGATGGACTCTCCTACCTACTGCTGAACTACAGTAGCTAACAAAGTGAGAAGGAACACACTTTAGACATGACTACCACAAGTAGGTGGGCTCAGAGCTCTCAGAGTATTACAGTTTTTTATTTTAAAGAGAATAAAACAAAACAAAACAGAAAAAAGCAGATCAGAACAATGAACAACGTAGGACTTCAAAACAAGATAATAGGAAATCAACAGTGGCTACCATAATGATTCCTGTTTTCTTCAAAATAGCTATGCATACCTTCACACATACTGAAATCAAATAATAGAATACAAACTAAAACCAATTAAAACAAAGAATAAAACATTATTGAATTTCAAAACAAGATGATAGGAAATCAACAATAGCTTCCGTAATGACTTGATTTCTCCAAAGTAGTTGTTCATACCATTACACATAATAGAATCAATTCTTATAAACTCTTTAGAAAGAGTTCTAGGCATGTATGAGTCTATCTTTTCTGTATTAGAGGGAAATACAAAACAAAGCAAAATACAAGAAAAACAAGAAACAAAAGAGACAAATAACAATAACAAAGAGTTCAAAACAATAAAAATATATGCTTTCAAAACAAGGTGGTAGGAACATAACAAAGATTCTATCTTAAGTGTATATATACAAATTTATATCTTTTTTATTTATAAGTCTTAAAAATACTCTTCTATTTGCATGAAATTCTATTTCTAGAAACTTTTTTACAGAAAATGATTAAGTATTTGTCCAAAGATGTTTGGATAAAGTTAGGAATTGGCAAATTATTTCAAAATGTTTATTAGAACACTTAAATACTAAGTACCATACTAGACTCTGGTAATATATATAAATATCTCTTTCCCTATAGAATTTGTAGTCCAATGGGGCAAAAACATAAGTCACACCATGAATAAATATTTAAGTACAAATTATATTACTATAAAATTGCAGGTAATTTTTGTTTTGCTTATTGGAAATTTTATTTTTTGAGGTGAGGGCTTTGTGAAAGTGGAGAAAAGAGTTGCTATCTTAATATATAGTATACTAGAAGTTGAAAGTCAAAATAAGCATAACAAAATATGCTATAAAAATGTTGAGTTGACTAGAAAAATGTTTACTATTTCTTTGTTAACTATTAGCATAATACAAAGTGATAAATACCATGTTAAATATTACTCTGTATATTAAAAGTAATTACATGTATAGAAAAAAGGAAGTATATAAGTATTTACATTTTGAATAATTGTAAGGCAATTAAGACTTTATTATTTAATATTCTCTAAAAATGTACATTTAAGCTGGGGATTTAGCTCAGTGGCCTGGCAAGTGTGGGGTCATGAGTTCAATCCCCAGTATAAAAAAAAAGTATATTTAAAACTAGGAAAAATATGGAATTTTCATGAATAACTTTTAGAATTTTATTAATTTAAAATATACAAACATAATATTTACCATATTTTTCATTTTAATTTTACAATTCAGTGGTATTAATTATATTCACAATATTTTCCAACTACAACTACCATGCATCTCCAGAACTTTGAACATTTTTCCCAATAGAAAGTGTGAACTCGATAAAAACTGTCATAAATGATCTCTTCTTCCCTCAGTCTCTGCCAATTACATTCTATTGTCAGTCTATTATTCCAGGTCTCTCATATATTGTTCTTTTGTGTCTGGCTTACTTCATTAGATGTATTTTCAAGATTCATCTTTGTTGTAGAATGTATTAAACTATCATTTGTTTTTGTGGCCATTTTATATTGTATGTATATATACTACACTTTTCTTTCATTTCATCCATTGTTGATGTTTGGGTTGTTTCTTTCTAATTATTCTCAGAAATGCTGTTGTGAACGCTGGTGTACAATTTTCTGCCTTAGTCCTGGCTTCCAGTTCTTTTCAGTATATGTCTAGAAGTGGAACTACTGGATCATATACTAATTCTATGCTTAGATTTTCAAGGAACAATCATAAATGGTGTTTTCTAAAGCTGTTATACTGTTGTAAGTTACCACCAGAAGTTCATAAGGGTTCCAATTTTTAGTAACTTTGTTATTTATTGCTATTATTTTTTATGATGGTCTTTCCCATGGATGTGAAGTAGTACCCCATTGTGGTTTTGAGTTGTATCCTCCTAACGATTGACTAATGATGTCATCTGCTTAATGCTCTGTGAAAAAATATTCATTCCATTCCTCTATTTTTTTAAAATTGAGATACCTGTTTTTGTGTTGTTTAGTTTTAGGAGTTCTTCATATATTCTGGATATTAATTAAGTCTTTCTCTGATACATTATTTGCAAATATATTCTGTCTTTGGGGTGTCTTCACTTTCTGATGATGTACTTTTATGCATAAAGGTTTTACATTTTGATGAGGTCTGTTTTTTTCTTTTTCTGCCTGTGTTTTGCTGTCATAGCCCAGAAGTAACTGTTAAATACAACATCGTGAACTTTTTTCTAATATTTCCCCCTGAGAGTTTTAGTTTTAGCTCTTACATTTAGGTATTTGATACATTTTGAGATTTTTTTTTTTTGCTTATGGTGTAAGGTAAATGGAAGAACTTTGAAAACGTAGAAATTAGTCCTGACTGAGTATTTATTATACTCTTAAGTTAATTTATAATGTATATACATATGTACAAAGCACTTGTCAAAATGTTATATGTGATTATCTCTTGGAATTTTACATACGAATAATTTTAATTTTTATTTTTTTAAATTAACTTTATTGGTACACTTTTGACATACATAATGATCAAATTCATCATAAGAAATTTGTACCTGTACATATTATATCTTAATTCTTTTTCCCATTCCTCTTACTTCCCTTCAATCCTTCTTCCCCCTTTCCTTTAAATTGCTCAGAATTTTCTATAATAAGTATCCTTTTTATATTTTTAAGTGTAAATTAGTCAGTTTTCACTTTATTAGATCGTGTAACAAAAATCTTATAATCCCAGAGTAGGTTACAATAGCTGATATTGTTTTTGTGTGGCTTTATATTACTTAGCTATGGTGATGATCATCTGTTAGTTTTTGTTGCTTTTATCCAGTCTGTGGATACAGAGGGTGAAGTCTTTTTTATGAATCTGTACATTCTGAGACTCAGGCTAAAGAAGCAGACCTCTGTATATAGAGGTACAGAAGTAAATCGTATGGTGTAATTCTTCAGTACCTCTAAAAGTTTTCACTCAGGGTAACATAGGGCATGTTTTTTCACATTTGACACCATTAGGGGAAGCAACTCACATAGTGATCCAAAGGCAATGGGAAAATTGCTATGGGAGAGAAAAGGAACGGATAATTTCAAACATTACAATGTACCACAAAGTCTGGCTTATAGTGCTATAAATCTTGTACTAAATCTTCCTTGCTCAAGTTTGTCAGAATAACACTAAAACCTTTTTTAATATGGCTTTATGTGGCTCAGAGCCTACTCCTCTTCTAAACCACCTCAATGCCCCAGTAACTTAGGACTTTTCATAATTCTATGACTGCACTTGCTTATTTAAGCCTGCATGCTTATTCAACCTTACTTAAATCTGATGCCTTATTAAACCTGTCCACTCTTCCCTCAACACATGGACTATTAGAAGCTTATTTGAAGTTGCTTGAACCACATTCTTTCAAGATTGAGGTCAGTTATTTCCTTTACCTGGCATGTTCTTTATTTCCCTCTTTGCCTTTGAAATACTACTTATCCTTCAAGGACCAATTCTGCTGTGAAGTCTCCCTATATTCCATTAGTCAGAATTAATCATGTTCTTTTCTTGTCCAATTATAGCACTAATTGCAGTCTACCTTAATTTCCTGTTACTTTTACACATTAGTCTCCTCTAAGGGCTTTTATGAACTCCTTGGTGACATTAAATTCTTTTCTGTTTTCCTTCCAGAATCTAGCGCAAATAGTTCCGGACACATAGTAGGTGTTCAGTTGAGATTTGCAGAATTTAATTGCATGACAATATGTCCATGAAATGCTATTTTTAAAACATTATGTGACTTCTTTTCCTAAAAATTCAAGAGTTGTCAACATGAAAACTTTGTAACTTCCAAAAGTTGCTGATCAGTGAAGCAAAGAACAAGTCAAGAATCAAGTACAGTTTGCCCTTCAAGAACCAATGACTGACAACAATAAAGCTGCAGTGATTTATTACCTTCTGGAGGTGCATACATTTATTTTGCTCAAGGTGTGTATTTTATACCTCCTAACAGCCTTGAAGAGAGTTTAAAAAAATGTTCTCTGACTTTTATGCTTCCCAGGTCACTCTTATGACTACACTTAGTGGAGAGGAATAAAAACTAAGTTATAAAACACCCCCAGAGCTTTTGGGGTTTTCTCCCTTCTTTATAAAAACAACTACCTTAGTTGTTAGTAAACTGAAGTATTTTCAGTGGTGAATTAAGCTATAAGCTAATTTCTCAGAAATACAGCTTAATATAGTTTGTCTATATTTTGCTTTTGCATATTTCTCAAAATGCTTTTTTTGTGGCATTACAAGAGGAATATTTTTGTTTTTGATCATTGATATCAACATATGCTCTATCTTGTGTACTTAAAATGCCTATTTTATCTACACGTCTATGGAGAGTAATGCTTCTCATAGTATGGTCTGGGAATTGGAGATAGGCCTTGAAGCTTTTTGTTACCTTTCTAAATAAGGAGATTATACCAGAATATAAATTAACTGTGTCACTAAGCACTCTATGTAGTTCAGCTGATCTTTTTTCCATACATACTGAGACTTTGCTGAGGAAGAAAGTAGTATATTTATTTAAATTTTAATACACATTTCTTTGTAATTTTAGATTGGCGTTTTGAGTATCACTCTTTGGATAACCTGCCCCTATGTACATATGACACTGCCCCAGTCAGTGGAGAGAACTAACCTAGTCTGTGTGACACTTGTCTCTTCTGCTCCATTCCCTTCTTCTTTCTCTATGTTGTTCTCTCTGTAAGAAACTCAAATTACAGAGATGTTTTGAAGGAGATGTCAGTTTGCAGTTTCAGTTTGCCAGGCCTTGGTTGGAGTTGTTGTCATGCAAGACCAAACCATGAATAAACTAAAGTTCTAGGGGACAGAGGCTGTGAAGAAGCAGGTAAGAGGATGGGAGAGAAAGGCAGAAGAGGGATTTTGATAGAGATGACAAATTAGAAAAGAAAAGTAATGCCTCCTGCTAGGAAAGGACATCTCTGCATACTCTTCCACATCAGTAATGCTTTTCCAGTTCACAGTAAGTCCATCTCAGGAATTCTCATTCAGTAGATGCTGAATGCATTCTGTAAACCTGTATTTTAACTAACGCCTCAGGGAATTCTCCAGTTAGAAATCCTCAGATCTTTTTTTGAGGAGCTCTGAAGTTTTGTGAACTCTAGTTATTTTTCTATCTTCAGCCCTAGTCAAACTACAGATACTCAGACTACTACAGTACCTCACCACACCTTCATGGCTCTGCACATACTGTTCTTGGCTGGATTCTTTTCCCCTTTTCTCACTTTCAATCCTTGCACATGCAGCTGAAACTCTGGTCCCTTGTGAAGACTTGAACTCTTTTGTCCTTACCCAATTTCCACTACTGTAACATGAGTATTACCTAATTCCTTTGTCTTACCTTCAAGAATTTCCTCACAACTTCTTCCTTCCAATTCTGTTTAAATTACAAAAGTTGGAGTTTTTTCTATTATCTTTATCAGATTCAAAGGTCTAAATTCCACATTCCTAGATTCTGTTATTTGTCTCCTCTCCTAGATTTCTCATCAAGAATATTTTTGCACTAGTCATTAGCTTTTTCCCTTCTTGCAGGCAATATTTTTTTATACAAGGCTTTTAGGGAATTCTTTAATGAACTTCTGCAATAGTTTGACCTTAGATTCAATTGTTTGTGAAATATTTGCTGTGCTTCTTTTGTTTATAAAAACATGCTTATTCAAGAAGGCTGTGGTCATATCTATATCATGGAGATTTCCCCCTATGTTTCTTTCTAGTAGTTTCAGAGTTTCAAGTATTACATATAAGTATTTAATCCATTTTGAGTTTATTTTTGTATATTGAGAAGTCTAGTTGCATTCTTTTGCATATAGCTACACAGTTTTACCAGTACCATTCACTGAAGATTTTTTTCTCCAATGTATGTTCTTAATGTCTTTTTCAAAAATGCATTAGTTTTGAGTATATAGATTTATTTCTATGTTCTTTTTCCTTGTGCCATTATTCTTTGCATATTATTATGGCAATACCAAATTGTTTTTATTACAGTAGCTTTGCAGCATAGTTTGAATGTAGCTGGTGTGGTGCTTCCATCTTTGTTCTTTTTTGCTAAATGTTACTTTGTTTATTTGGGATTTTTTTGTCATTGAAAATATAGTGTATAAAAATATACTGCAAATTTTAAAATAACTAGAAGAGAGAATCTTAAATTTCTTCATTACAATAAATAATAAATGTTTAAGGAAATATGTATGCTAATTATCCTAATTTTATCATTGCAAAATATACACATTTATGGAAACACTACATAGTACCATATATATATATATATATATATATATATATATATATATATATATAATTTTCGTGTAAATTAAACAATATAAAAACTTAAAATATATTTTATCTTTTAAATTTTTGTGAGCAATTTGCAAATTACAGATATTGTGAAATTTTACCTGTAATACTTAAGTATGTATTTCCAAAATATGGGATCACTTTCCTGTAGGAACCTAATTTTTAATACACTTTCTTAATTTTTTCCTCATTTTTTGCTGAATCATTTCCCATTTCTTTCCAGTCTTCTTTGCTAAGTCTTCCTCCTTTTCCTGACTCCTCTCTGTGCCTCAAAACTCAGTTCTTGTTTCTCTTCTCACTGTCCATATTTTATCTTATTCCATCTATAGCATTTAATTGCTTTCTACAGTCTGTTGGCTCCAAAATTTGTTTTTGTAGTTCAGTCTGCTTATGCTTGAACCACAGATATTTTCATGTAACCATTACATAACATAATAATGGGCTTCTCAAATTTTACATGGCTGAAAAATAAGTCATTTCCTTTTTATCCATTTCTTCCTCTGTGCAGTAAAGAATATAACCTTGACTAAAAATGTTTGGCCTTTGCTCTTGACTTTTGGGAGGAAATTTCTAAGCCCTTGGTATATCATGCCTCATAGACATGTGTGTTTCTGTCTGGATTTTGGATCAGGGTAGTCTAACAGTGATAGCAAAACTTTTAGAGACTGAATGTCTAAATCACAAACCAATACCCACTTATTTACTTCAAAGTACCAACACTGCAATTAAATCTATATACTAGGGCCAGGGATTTAGCTCAGTGGCCTAAGTGCCTGCCTTGCAAACATAGTGTCAAGAGTTCAATCCCTGGTTAAAAAAAAAAAAAACAACAAAACAAAACAAAACCTGTATACTGAGGTATCAGTTTAGAAAAAAATAACTCATCAATTAAAAGAAAAATATTATAACAGAGCTTTCAGTCATGTAAACAGCCCATTGCAGCATATGTGCCATAAATCACCACCACTGACCTAACAATATGATTAGCCATATCAGAAGGATCAATGGTGTGATTTGAAAACAGGATTGTTGGGTCCCACAGTATCAGTAAAGACTGAATAATCTCAGACTAGGGACTGAGATAAGATATTTGTTATAATCACTCATTTGTACATGATGGAGTCTTAATGAAAACTGTGAACCACAGGCTCAAATGAACTTCCTGGTAGGCAATATTCTGTATGTATTGTCATATACAGATGCTGAGAAATTAATGTTCTCTTGGCTCACAATGAGAGGATAACTAACACTTCATTTTGATACTTTTTGGACTATACTTCATATGTTTTTCCTTGTTTGATTTCAATCAGTGTCCCTTCATCGTAATAAAGTATAACTAGGAACTAAACAGTCTTCAGTGAGATTTATGAAGTGAATTTTAGAGCAATAATGCCTCTGAATGTGAAGTTAGTATTAGATGCAAAGTTGATACTGGATGTATACTGCCCCCTCTACTTTTTCATTTATTATCTATGCCGTCTCTAGTATGCTATTTAAATGTACTTTGCTTTCTTCTTTATAGTTTTAAAGTGCGTATTTGAACATTGAATACAAGAGTCCAAGTAAATTAATAGAAGTAAAACCAGTAGAATAAATAGTACTTGGCATTCTCAGTGTTCATGTTAGTATTATGCTTACCATCTCTATCATGACGACCCTAATAACTATTATTTCTTACTTGGGTTACTAGATAGCTTGACATTGCTCCTCTGTATTCATTCCCAAACCTATAGATTATTCTTTATATGACACCTATAGTGAACCTTTTCAAAAATGTCATTTTACTTACAATCCGCCAATGATCAAACATCATACTTAAAGTTCAAAGCTCTCCCTAGTCCGTTGACTTATTATTCCCTGTGCATCCCTCCAGTGTCATCCCTACCACTGTTCCCTTTGCTCAGTAGGCTTCTGCCACATGCTCTTCCGCACCATGGCAACTGACAGCAACACTTTCCCTCCACATCTTCAAGTTACTTCAGTGTTTTCATATCTCCACACAACTATTGCCCTTCAGGAGACTTTTACCATTGACCTTAAAGTAGAATTTCCTTCCCCACAGCATTCAGCATTTCTACATGCTTTAGTGGCTTATTTTCTTTAAAACCCTTCTCAATTTTTTTACAAAGTCTCTTGTAATTCACTTGTTTACTATCTGCTTTTCCCAATTTGATGGTATAAATTTTTGTGCTTTTTTGACAGGCAGTGTCTCAAACAAACTAGACATTTAATAAACATTTAATTATACCAGAATACAGAGAGATTATATATATATATATATATATATATATATATATATATATTCCCCCAAACTTGGGCCTCAGAATATAGTTAGGAGTAATTTAAAGATCTCTGATTAAGAGTAATAATAGCCAGAATGTTCTTTATAGAAAGATTTAAACATTACTTATTCCCCAGACTTACTCCTAAGCTTTCTTTCCTTGGCAGGCTAAAGTGGGATTCCCACTTTTTTATACTCTGTGAAAAATAAATAAATGAATATAGCTCTTATGATATTATTGTAGCATTCAATTGCCACCTCTTTTTTTCCTATTCTGAATGAAATGTTTAGACTGCTGAGGCATTGCAGCTATAAAAAAAAAAAGGATCTCAAAGTTATCTTGAAAAAATAATACATCACTAACTGTGCTATAAATTTGAAAGTTTTTTCCCCTCTAAAACTCATATTGAAGTTTGACTGTCACTGTCGTATCATTAACATATGAGACCTTTAGGAGATGATTAGGTCATGATAGCTCCATCCTCATATATGGGATTGATGTTCTTAGAAAACTTTGACCCTACTCCCCTTTGCCCATTCCCTTTCATCATGGAATGACATAGCATAAAGCCCTTGGAAGATGCCAACAAATTAATCTTAAACTCCCCAGCCTCTGTATCTGTGGGAAATACATCTCTGTTCTGTATAAATTACTCAGCATCAGGTGTTCTGCTGTAAGAGTACAAAATAGGCTAAAATACATTGTTCTATAAAATTCTAGTTTTTAACATGATACTAGCTATGCAAGTCACATATTCTATGCTCCTATTTGTTTTGATTTGTTTCGAGATGGGGGTCTCACTATGCTGCCCAGCTGACCTTGAACTTAAGGGCTTAGGTGATTATCCTACCTTAGGGTCCTAAGCAACAGGGACTCTAGGCACACCCTACCTTGTCTGGCTCTATGCTTCTGTTTATCCACATGAGTGTGTGTGTGTGTGTGTGTGTGTGTATGGCACACATATGGGATTTGCTCTATTATATTGGTAAAGATATACTGAATCTAAGATATTATTATTATTATTTGAAGGCCATAATGGGGATCAGAATTTCTCTCTTAGTCTGCAGCCTCTCCTACTCAGGATACTAAGCCCAAAATGAGCCTGGTTATTGCTTGACTGAAGTCAGAACCAGCTCTCTGTCTGGAACATCAAGGATAGCTTTTCTTTCAATTATGATGAAGGGAAGTTTTCTTATGGTTCATTGCTTCTTATTTAGAAGAAACAGATATTACTTTTAGGGGAATGTCTGTAGCTTCCTATTTGCAAGCAAACTCTTCCAGTTGTTACATGTTATGACACTTGGTTTCATTCCGCTAAATGGAGTTATTGAAGAGAAAAAGGGAAAGGAGGGAGTTTGAGGAGAGAAATTTTAATGCAGAAATTAAGCTTGAAAATGCCTAGGAAATGGGAAGAGACATCATTGAAGCAATTAACCATTTGATTCACAGATCCTCCAAATTTCTAACTCTTCTCAGGTAACTCATAATGATACTAGATGCCCTTTCTATAGTAGAGCAAGGAGCAATATGGAGTCCTGAGATCTGAATTCCTATTTTCATTTGCTACTATTTTTTCTTTAAATGGTTAAATATTTTTAACCATTTAAAATTTTCCCATCAATTATTTATTATTAATCTGTAACTATTGATCATTTATTATGAAAAAATGGCAGGCAAGCATATATATGTGGATATACTCTGTAAGCTATAAGGAACTACAGTATAAACTGTTCTAAAGTCAATATTCTAAGTGCCAAAGTCAATATTCTAAGTAAAAAGTCAGTGGCTAGCAGAGTACCTGTGACATGGTTAATACACGCAAAAAATGTTAGCTGATATTTTGATAATTATTATTTTTATGTTATTTTTACTTCAGGAGCAGGTCATAACCCTGTTGGTATTATAAATTAGGCTTTAAATAAAAATCAATTATTGTGCTGTATTTGTAAAGCACAATACAAATATACCTGAAAAAGTTGCATAAAAGGTCTAGATTTTTCTCCTTTTAATTTCCTTTCTGCTTTACTTCCAGAAGCATTTATTGCCCAACACTGTGCCTGACAGTCTGCATACAAAGATGAAGTACATTATGCCCTCAAAATGTTGAAAGTCCAGAGGTATAAGCCAGTTCCATCAGATTTTATCAGTGCTGGGATAGACTTGTGAGCACGACTCAAATGAGGCACGCAGGACTCTACACAACTTGTTTATCTCAAGAAAGAAATGTCATGCCTAAGTTTGGTTTCTGCATACAGATTCTATCTGTATATAGTAAAATGGTTTATTTTGAGCTTTTTATTATTGGTGGGTTAGCTTAGCACTGCTACACAGTTTGGAAGTCAAGGATATAATTGATTTGATATTAAGATAATCAGAATGAATGGTATTTGGGAACTTTCTGATGAAAAATATCAAGTGTCTTCTCAAACTGAACTCAAGAAAAACAGTAAATGCACTCCACAGATTTGAAAGTCCACGATTGTCTGACTTTGATGCTCTCTTTCTTTCTCTCTCTGTCTGTCTCTGTCTCCGTTTCTGTCTCTCCCTCCCTTTGGCTTCCCTCTGTGTGTCATTGTTTTTGCCTGTGAATGATCAGCCTCTTCCACACACCCAGGGAGTTGGCCCTTAATAATCCCAGGGTTCCTTCCTTTTAGTTTATTAATTCCAGGGAGGAAAATGCTTTTAATTTTCAGTTTTATCATACATTCTACAAACACTGTTATTAGTTATCTTTTAGTCATATATTCATTTCTGAAATAATTATGTTTCCAGTAAAATAAACTTGATACTATATTCAGTAAGGTCTGAATCAAATGTCCTTTCACATAGTCTAGTGGGTGGGACAGAGGTGTAAACTCTTGTAACTGACATCATTAGAGCAACTTGGAATATGCTAATCATGTTTTGCAAAGGCATGGCATCACTATATGCCTCTCACAAATAGAAATGGCATGTAATGATGTCTTTGCAATGTTGTCAATGCACTTGTAGTTTGGTGAATACCTCTTAAATTTCCTAATTTATGCTTTCAGTATTTCTAGGAGAATTATCATCTTGTAGTTGGTACAAGAACTTAATTTTCCTATAGATCCTACTTACTTAACTGCTTTTCATTAGTTTCATAATGGGTCCCTAACTAAACAGGGCCAATGAAAGATTTTTCCTAGGACTCCTGCATGTAAGACTAGCAACATCATGTGCCATTCAAGTGTAACAAAATGTAAAAGTGGAAATTTGCTGTCATATTTCCTGCTGAGTAGAAAAAGTTAGTCCATAGGTAGAATGAAGATGATACACAGAAAAGCATAATTTAGAGAAAGTAGAAGTCCTGTAA
The DNA here is from genome assembly GCA_004027455.1 of Hydrochoerus hydrochaeris. Taxonomy (NCBI): domain Eukaryota; kingdom Metazoa; phylum Chordata; class Mammalia; order Rodentia; family Hydrochaeridae; genus Hydrochoerus; species Hydrochoerus hydrochaeris. Next base: position 225,940 of record PVLA01002666.1, read on the forward strand.
CATTGGAACAACCAATTGCAGCTATTGCTCAAGCTAAGCCATATCTTTGCCCTTCCTGCAGTTTCATTCTTATATTTTGCATTGATTACTTGAGGTATCCTAACATCTATGCAATTTTTGCATAAGCTGATTCAATATTGTTTCTTCAATTTGCAAGTAGGAGTCCTGACTAATTTTTTTTTTTTTGGTTAATCAGAAAGATCTCTGTATGCAGGCTTCATCTCTAAGGCTATGAGAAGGCCAGGCTGGGTGTTTGAAAATATCTGCATTAACACATTATGATGGATTAATTAATGGACAACTTGTAACACCCAGCTGAACTGAATCAGCATAGTGCTGGGTGTGGGTGGTCTGTCTGAGGATTCTTATCAACGGCATAAAAAGTGAATGGAGGGGAAGATGGTGTTTTGTTGATTCTCTTCAAGAAGCTTGTCACTCTGGTTTTCCTGATGTAAACTCAGCTGTTATCATAAGAGGAGCTCTGGTCCTGACTCTCCCTGAGGATAGCTGAGGTTCTCTTTAAGAAAGCTCTGGTTCTTACTTTTAGCATCATTTTCTGTCTCCAGTGCAGGTCCTTCAGCCTGCTGGCACAGATCCTTCATCCCACTGTTGCACACTTTCTAGCTTCCACCACTGACCATTGGGCCTTCCCAGTGCAGATCCTTGATACAGACTTGCATGAAACATTGTCACGTGCTCATGTCCTCCACTTGTACTTGTGGAGGACCTTTCCATTGGTCCTAGGCCTCCAGCTGAACTTATGCAGAACATTGCCATGGGATCCAGGCTCTCAGCTAGCTTCTTTGGGTCTCTAGTGTGTAGAAGATCTCCTGCACTCTTCTGCATTTGACTGTTTGAGTGAATATTATAAAATAACTCTATAACTTATATGCCTTGTATTAAATCTTTTCCCCTGTAAACCTTGACTACAACACACATTAATTTTTATCTTACAGTGAATAAATAGTGGCTCAATAGTTTTAAGTGCTGTTCCCTATTCAAAGTCAAAGAGTCAGATGGTGGTCAGGGTTAATCACTGGACTCGATACTTTACTAGAACAAACCTTTGCCATTCACTTCAACTGGGATTTCCTTAACCTGAATAGTGTTGTCCAGTGTATATACCATGCAAGTCACATACAGCAATTTTATTTTCTAATCTATCTATATCTATATAGCTAGAGAGAAATAAAAAGCACAGTTGAATATGATTTTATATTGTATCTAAAGTCACAAATACAATTTCAAAATATAATCAAAATAAAATATATTTAATATAATTTATATTTCTTCTTTCATATTGTTCTTAATACTTAATACTTGTTCTTAATTCTTTTACCATTAGGGCACACCTCAGTCTGGTCTAGTTATATTTCAAGTGTATGGTAGCCACCTCTGGCACATGGCCACTGCTCCAGACAAAATAATCCTAGAAACAGAGAGCCAGATGGGTCTGGGATAAGGGAGGATTCTCACACAGGATGCTCAGTGAAACCCTGTGCTGAATGTGTACCTTGTCTTATATCCTTCCTGTTCATAAATACTGTATACTGAATACTTTGCAAATAATTACTTATCTTTGAGATGAAATGTGTTGATCAGCTCTTAAACTTTTGTCAATATTTTAAAACTTAAGAGCTATTTTGTTGTTTTGTAGCTTCTATTCCTTTACATTTGGTCTAGCACTTTCTTAAAATTTTTTTCCATTACTCCAGTGCCTGCCATTACATACATTTTAGAAAATTATAAAATGGTTATAACTTTATCAGGGTGTTCTTTTTAAGGTTGAAAAGTCTATTCAGAACGATATTTCTCCCTTTTCAAAGATGATAATTAACTTGAAGATAGGACTTTAACATAGGACAGTTAAACTATTTAATATTTTTGTATGTGCAAAATTTAATTGGTTTCTTACCACATCTCATACAAATGTGGAGTCACAGCTAAGAAGAGTAATAAAATTGTTTTTCTTTCCCCCTTAACATCTTAAAGGGAAAGATAATCTTAGTTAATACTGCTTTATATTATGCAAGAAAGGAATTATGTGATGACAGCTTCCTAGTAAGTATTTTGATATTTTTGAAAGGATCTACTATAGCTTAATAGCCAAATCCACTCATTTCTTTCATATTATCATAATTCCTTGAAGTAGAGTTGTAGCAACCTGTGATATTAGTTTTAATTTTTACATTTATTCTTTAAGAAAAAATAGATTTGCTAGCCAGTCATGGTGGCACAATCCTATAATCCTTGTAATCAAGCTCTGGGAGACTGATTCAGAAAGATTACAAATTGTAGCACTGCCTAGTCAGCTTAACAACTTGGCAAGACCCTGTCTCAACGTACAAACAAAAAGGTACTGGGGGTGTAGTTCAGTACAAAGGCCTTGAGTTCAATCCCTAGTACTGAAATGGAAAGAAGGAAGGAAAGAAGGAAGGAAGACAGGGAAGCAAGCTTGATATCTATAGAAAAATGACCAGAGAAAAGTTAGTTTTCCTCTTCATGTCCCAAATGTCTAGAACAATGTTTAACCCAAAGGAGACATTCAATACATATTTTCTGAATGAATATAGCAGTTATTATAAATAAAAGATTCATTTAAAAGTGCAAATGGAAAAGAAGCTATCAACTTAAAGCACAGACTAAGGCAGGCTCTGTGTGAAGTTTGTAATACATATTATAAAAAGTAATTTCACTAGAATTCTGTGAAACAAAAAGTATTACCTTCATTTTACAGATAAGAAAGCTGAGAAACAGCAAAGTATATAAACTTCCCAAGCTCTCATGCTTGAATGGTATGGTTAGGAGTGACTTCAGGTTCACCTGATCTCAAAGCTGTGCTGTTTCCTTGAATTGTTTGTTAGGGAAAAATTATGCCAAACTAGATAATTTTAAATAGTAGAGTAGTATTCTCTCACTGATCTGGAGGTTAGAAGTCCAAGATTAAGGTTTCAACAGGGTCATGCTTCCTTGCTTCTTCTGGCATCTGATATTTGCTGTCATCTTTAGCCTACTTTGGCATATAGATGCATGGTTTCACTCTCTGCCCCTAACTTCACTGGTGTTATTTTCACTTTCTATATCTCAATTTTTCTTATAAGAATGTGAATCCATATTGGATTAAAAGTTTCCTCAACAGGGCCAGGGGTTTAGCTTAGCAGTCAAAGTGTCTGCTTGGCAAACACGAAGTCGTGAGCTTGATCCCTGGTACAAAAGAAAAAAAAAGTTTCTTCAGCACACACACACATGTTTGTGAGAGAGAGGGTGGAGGTGGGAAAAGAGAGACAGAGAGAGAGAAAGGAGGAAAATGAGAGAGATATTATTTCTGAATAAGATCACATTTTGAAGTTCTGGGGTGTTAACACTTCAGTCTCTTTAAGGGGGACACAATTCTACCACCTCCTCTGCCATATTTATATTTATTCAAACACAGATATTGTAAATGTCTGAAAATCCCATGGTGCTGGCTTGCTGATGGATATGTGAAATTAGAAGAAAAGAAGAAGAAGAAGAAGAAGAAGAAGAAGAAGAAGAAGAAGAAGAAGAAGAAGAAGAAGAAGAAGAAGAAGAAGAAAAGAATAACCATGCCAATTCCTTCAATCATGTTGGGACAAAAGATATATTTCCATAAAAATAAATTCCAGTGGTAGGTAGTTCTAGACATGATTAGTTTGAAACGTTAGCAGTACATGCACAGTGTAGAGATAATGGCTTAGAATTTAAAGGAGAAGAAAGGGCTAGAAACTGAGATCAGAAATAGTGTGCACAGACGGCAAAGTGAAGCAGTGAGAGTTGCTTGACACTCAGTGGTAAGAAGGAGAAGAAAACTGGCCACCTATCAGGAAACTCAAAGTATAGTCAGTCAAGAAGAGGCCACAGCTCAGAAAAGTTCAACTATGACAACTGCTGCGTGACAGAAAAAGGAAAGGAAGAAGGGGAAGAGAAAGTCACTAGGATTAGTATTAGAATATTTTAAGAAGAATTTTGTTGGGCTGGGGATTTAGCTCAGTGGCTTAAATGCCTGCCTGGCAAGTGCGAGGTTATGAGTTTGATCCCTGGTACAAAAAAAAAAAAAAAAAAAAAAAAAACGCTTTAAGAAGAATTTGGTTGTACATTTTCAGTATAGGAATGGGGCAGAAGTTTGACTTTACCTTCAGTTTAGGTTGGGTATTGAGACTGACTTACTCATAGGGAACTCTGATGAGGTATGATTTGCATTATCAGTGAGGCTCAAGTTCACATTTTAAAATTTCAACCATGTATTGGATAATCAAATTTTCAAGTTTTTTTATTGCCTGTTTTGTGCCAGGTATCTTCCCATTATTGGGGATATAGCAAGGAATAAGGGGACATGAGTCATACTGCTATGGAACTTCTATTTCCGTAGGGGAGATAAACAATGAGCAGGCAGCTAAATACATGGGAAATGCAATTTTTCATCCTCATAAGAAGTATGAAAAAAAAAGTGTCAAGTTACTAGTGATAAGGGAGAAGACAGGAGGTAAGTGAATTAAAATTAAAGTTTTCAAATTGAGTTAAATGCCGCATATTTTTTGTAGAAAATTTTTATTTTAAAATCAAAAAAATAAAAACAATAATACAGAATTTCAAAAAAATAGGATATTAACACTAGTTTATAAGTTGCATATTGTTATCTTCAAAATTGTTCAGTTACAAGATTTAGGCGTGAAAAAAATGATCAAACAAGAAAACAAAGAAAGCACAAACCATTCTTTTTGATGAACTAAGAGATTAGTAGTATAGTTATCTTTCATATATATATATATATGCAACACACACACATGAACTGAGGGAGAGGGAAATTGAATTTTAATACTAACTATAGATTATAAGCTAAGACATAATATAGTAGGAAAATAAAAAGCTATAAAGGAAGTAAGTCCCTTAAAAACAAATTTTTAATTTTTTTATTCATTTTTATTTTTAGAGACAAGGTCTCTCTATGTAATTCAGTCTGGCTTGAACCTGTAATTTATCAAACTTGCAGCAATCCTCCTGCCACGTATATATCCTGCTTGTTGGATATATATTTAAATGACACCCTTTTTCCAGAAGGAATAATATGCAGACTCTGAAACTATGGCAGACTGTTTCATGATCCTCAGATGGATGTTTTTTTGCAAGTATGGAGGCAATGCCCATTTAAAATCCACTCTTTCAAGGTATCTTAGTCTCAGAAAAGGGCAGTAGTATTGTTCAAGTGTCTGTGGGTTTCCAATTCTGGAGAATTATTTTGATGTCAGGGATATTTGTTGTTTTAAAAAATCAGACTGTAAATTAATCACTTGACAGAAAACAAAATTATCACTTTGGTTTTGTGTCTAGCAGGCAATAAATTTCATCTATATATTTCATTTCTTATAAGCTCATGTTTTAATGTTTGGCAGTGCTATGTCCAGCATAGACAGTGATGCTTTGAGGGAGAGAGATGAGGTGGCAAATGGCTCTATGCTGGTGAATGCAGCGGAGAGGATAAAAGAGAGCAGTGCAATGTACATCCCACTGCTCCCCAAAATCCTCCAAAGGAACATACTCTTACATGGCAGTGCCAAGCAAATATGGTCAATATGCATCTAAGGAAATTTCAAAGGACCCATGCGGTGCGGCAGATTGCCAAGCCTGGAGGAGCCATGCTGCTGAGTTATTGCCTCATGTACCGGCTCTGTGGGAGGGAGGACTGCTTTCCCTTCTTTACTGTGGTGCTGCTGCTCTTCTGCTGCCATCTTTGCTGACAAGATTCAGAGTGATGGTGGCCTGCAGTTTCATCAGTTGAAAAAGGCAATGTCGATTGACAGCTTATTTAATGGTGAACATGTGTGCTTCCCTGCCTGATATATTTTGGAAAATAAAATGCATATGATAATGTATGCCTCGTTCTCTGCCTTTGGTGTTCAGATTCATCTTCTCTACTGACCTATTGATTGTACCTGTCTTGAATGCCTGGGTCTATAGTGATAAACACCATAAAAACAGAAACATGTTGGGTGATTGCAAACATTCACTCAAATGGTCAATGTTTGACAGTCTAAAGTACCAAATGGTTCACATAAGACTTTGTAGTAAGGTTTTATGTGCAATCATGACAGATGTTCAGGGAGATTATCCTTTTCTGTCTCCACTCTGCCTCCTTGCTACTAGCTCACATCTGACTTGCTCTAAAATAGCCTCTCTTTTATAAATAGATGAAGCCTGAGGCCTACAACTTGACAAAGTCAATATTCTACTCATCAAGCATTTATTTGCTAGCAGACAGATTCTCCTTTCTTTCAGGCCATAAAGTAGATTCTCCTTTCTTTCAGTAGCATAAAGTACTGCTTGACTTTTTATGCCAGAAGCTACCTGATGCCAACCAGAGGCAACTTCAAAGCTATTTTATGTCAAAATGAAACTTTAAGAACTTGTCCCTCATAATGATTGCATACTGGATAGTAAAGAATTTTTTGATGTGTATTTACTTTGTTGCTAATCTTCCTCCAGGGGTTTAAAAGTGAACAGGCATAATAAAATGCTTCTTGCTGTTTCACTTCAAATTTAAGGATTGACTGCACCACATGGCTTCTCTAGACTTACTTGGTTATCTCTAAGTAAAGGCTTTTCTCCCTGAAGTTCTCAGTGTTAGTTGAGAGCATCCTGTTTGACACAGACATTTCACAGTCAAATTGTGACATCTTATAACAACATCTAATATCAGATATATTTCTCTAAGATTGGAAAAAAGAGAAAGAACAAGGGCATGCAGTTCTCTGAAAAATGCTTCAAAGGAGAGAGTTACGGAGTTATTTTGCCTACTAAATAATGCCTCTATTCTGTTTCTATTTGGTATTACTTCTTATTTCTTAAAAGCAATTCTCTATTTTGTGGCATCTTCTTCGTTACTTGCATTTTCCAACTTAGGGAAAATGACACTTAGTATATACCTAAAAGGCACATATTTAAATATTAAAAATTTTCCTGTACAAATAAATTTAAGATAGGAGGGAAAAACCAGGCCACTGAAAAAGAAGAAATGTTTTCATGATCTCACATGATCCTTAGGGTGTTCAGAAAGCAAATTAAGAGCATCTCATTGCCTTTGTGGGCAATTACAGAGCTGAGCAGAGTGGGATGTATACCGAATAAACCCCATGAAATGTCCAAGTGGACATTCCAATGCCATGTGGTGCAAGTTCCTAAACTCTGATGAGATTGTAATTCCTTAGTATAGAAATTCTTAATAGTGTGGGATAGTAAAATCATCTAGGTCAGCTCTTGTCAACTCAGTGCTGGAGACATTAAAGCCTAAAGGAGCTCATGAATTTGTACAATATCACAAAACACATTAGTAACTAGAATCTGGATCTCAGAATTCCTTGAAAATTATTTCTTCATCTAAATGCCAAAGGAAATGAGTCCTAGACTTTTAAATTTCTTTTTCTTGAGGTCTTAGTTCCATGTCACACTACATTTGATAACTTCTTAACTGATAAATTTTATAGCTAAAACAACAGACCTATACAATCTATTTTATTGATTTATTTGTATTATAGAAAGAAAAAAACAGAATTTCAGAACAAGATAATAAGAGAGTAACAATAATTGATACATTGTATATTGTTATCTTCAGAGTACTCAGTGTACAAGATATAAACTGAGATATTGTCCAAACAATATTAGCACAAACCTTTCTTTTTAATGAACTAAGAGAAACTAGCAGTATATGCATCTTAGTTGTCTTGGCAAATCCATTTTTATTAATCATTTCTTTCTTTATGAAGTTCCTTTATTTTTTATGCTCTTTCTTATAAATTCAATGTCATTCAAACTCTAAATGAAATCAAAGGGCTGGGTAATATAACTCAGCAACCTAAGTGCCTGCCTGACCAGCACAAGGTCCTGAGTTCTATTCCCAGTTTCAAAAAAATAAAAAATGTTTAACTAAATGAAATCAAGCCTTTTTTTAAATAAAATGACTTCTAGACTGCATTGAGATTCTATAAGTAAATGGATGTGACCTGAAACTGTACTCATAAGTGAAATAAATTAAACTCATATGAATAAATACTATATTGTCTCCCTTGTGTAAGAAACTGAAAGAGTATATATGATCCAAAATCTAGGATGAGAAACTACTCAAAGAGTAACTGGGATAGGGGAAAGGAGGAATGAAGGAAGGGAAAAGGAAAAAGACATAAATTTTTCTATATAGGCATAGGATAGTTAAAATATACTACTAACTGTATTAATTCTTGGAAAAGAACAGTTAATATTCATACGTTTAGATAACCTTTACACGTGGATATCTGGTAATCCAAACAACCTTTTTGAAGGTAACAATATGCAATATTAAAACTATTGTTAAATTCCTATCATTTTGTTTTGTAAACCTATACTGTTATTGAACAAAGGAACCTTGTCACTGCCCTGGAAAGCAGCCATGGCTCGAGGGAAAGGCGGGTAACCCAGGGAGAGAACCAGCCAGCCAGCGTCTCCCGAGATCCACGCCATGTTCGAACTTGGGGCACTGGGCACAAAGCAACCTGCTCGCCTCTCTGTTAGGCAGCCGTGAGCCTACTGGTGTGTGAGCTGAGAATCAACCATCCCTCCCTACCACCCCACTGTTAGCAAATGGAAGCCAGAGTCTGAGCATCTCTTAGGAGGATGACCATATGCAATATACAAAATATGGGGGATTTCCTTCTACCATCTCTTTGAAAGCAAATATGGTTATCACTCTTTTGCCTTGTTGATTAATTGTATTGCTCTACTCAATACTCTGTTTTGATAGGTTTTATGATGTTCTGTATTTGGTTTGATTTTGCTGTACCTGATTGAAAGGACAACTATTGTGAAGATAACGAGATACACTATGGTACCTTTTACTGGTATCCCAGTAACCTGCAGTGAAGTTCTGTACCAATTTCACTACATTGTCTCAGCTGGCTTTATTCTGTCTTGTTTGGTTGTATTTTGCTATCTTAAAAAAAAACCCTATACTCTTTTTATTTTGGGTTTGTGGTTGTTTGTGTCTTTTGCTTTTTTTCTTTTCTGTGTCTTTTATTTTTCTTAAAAAAAATAATGACTTCTATCAATCCTCAGTACCAAAAAAAATTCTAATTAGATGTATCAGAGTCTGTATTCTGGGAAGACACTGTACTGCATGGCTTGGAGAAACACAGAAGGTTAGATGCTATGTTTCCTAACTTCAGTGAGCTAATAAATAATTTTAGAAAATGAGAAACGTGGGAAACAGTTAAATTATCCACATGACATATTAGATTTATGGAAGCCTGGAAAGGCTCCATAGACATGTGAGTCAGGTAGATGTTAAAGAAAATGAAAGATCTCTTAATAAAAAGAAAGAAATGATGTTATATGGTTAGATTTCTGTAAACTCCAGCCTTTGTTATCAGGGAGACTTCTCTTTGTTCTATTTCTAAAATTTCAAAACTGTTTCCTGTGTACTTAGTTTTTAAGAAAATTATCAGACAAACCTATCTGTAGGAATATTTGAACCTTCTATGTTTAACATTTGGATTAAATTAAATTAAGAACAAATTATGACATTTAAAGTTACTTAATGAGCTGAAAGACTTTGCACATCCTAAATCTTTTTATCACTGTCTTCACTGACTGTAGTTTATATGCCTTTAAGGATGTGGCTCTAATGAAGATTGTTCAATGTATACATTGACTGGTTAGTTTCACTTCACTTTATGGGCATTATTTGTAGGACAAATATCTTACCAACAAGTACTTTTAATTTCAAGGAACCTTAGATGACAGGGTACAAATGGCTCAATGAAAAAGAATTATTACTGTTACAGAGCGCTCCAAGTATTAGGATGTGAAAAAAGAATGTAGTCTATAGTGATAGAAACAGAATCCAGAGGAAAAAAAGGAAAACCATAAGGAATTTATGTATTAAAGATCACTGATATTATCTTGAGCCTGAAGTTCTATGGATTGGATTGTGTTTGTTCTTGAATAATGGGCTAGCTTTCTGTGTCTCAAAACTCCTTGGGGAATTCAAAGATGATATCATTAACCTGGAAGTAGAAGCAGTTAGCTATCCACAGTTACCTAAACACATCATTTTAATGAAGCCCTCTTTACATCCAGTGTGCTTAAGAAAGTCTGCTTATTAGATATAGCAATTAAACTAGAAATTTGACTCATTCTCCTTTTCCTTCTGCCAGCCTGCACAGGCCTTGTGTTGACAAATGGTATAGGCCTCCCTCTTTCCTGAGTATGGATGGGATTTGTGATTTGCATCTAAATAATATAATACAATAAAGACAATATAATGTACATAGTGTAACTTCTGTTTTGTCAGCAGGCTCTCTCTTTCTAGTTTTAATGAAACAAGCTGTCATATTTTATGTACACCATCATATAGAGAGGCCCATGTGGCAAAGCCAAGTACAGCTTCTGGCTCACAACCAGCAAAGAACTAATTTCTTTGGAAAACTGTGTGGATTTTTGAAGGAGGATTCTTCTCCAGTTGAGCTCTGAGGTGAACACTCAGGCCCACCTGCCATCTTGATTGCAGCCTTTTGAGAGATGGTGAAATAGAGGAGGAAGCTAAATCATGTCTAGATGCTGGATTCATGAAAACTTGGTGATGATAAACATGTAGTTTTAAGCCATTTTGTGGTAATTTGTTATACAGCACTGGATAATGAATGCACTTCTTGTTATCGGTTGTGAATGAATTGAAAGCTATTCTTTTTTGAGTTTTGTGCTTGCTGTACTATGCCCCTTCATAACCATATTTTAGATGGAGGCAAAAAATTTAAAAAAAAAACCCAAAACAACAACAACAAAAACAACTCAGGCCTCTACATACTTTTCTAAAGAGCAGGAAATTATCTTAGAAACTTCTCTTCCATCAGTTTTAGTTTTATGCTCCCAGTGTCCTACCTCCAGGGATAGGCTAAAGATTGAAGCAGTGTTGCAACTGAGCACAGTCTAGTAAGAAGACCTCAGCTGTAGTAGTCTGAGAATAAAGACAAGTCCTTAATTGTGAAATTGATAAAATGTTTACATTTTAAAATGTTCCTTCTGTGACTTTAGTGAGCTTTTCCTATTTCTATAAATGGCAGACACCCAAAGCCTTAGCCATAAAACAGAGGGAATACACTGGGCATTGTTTGGCTCATTTATAAATTAGTAACTATAAACTGGAGCTTTCATAACAAACTGATAAAAAGTTATGTTATTTGGAAATTTAAATAAAATATCTATTTGGTTAGTCTCAAAAACTTTAATAGTGAAAAGTGCAGTGAAAATTAAATCTGAATGTGGTAGACCCCTGGCTTTATTGTAATATTAGTGCAAAGCTTTCAAGCTAGTACTTTTTTTAAATCTGAATGTGGTAGACCCCTGGCTTTATTGTAATATTAGTGCAAAGCTTTCAAGCTAGTACTTTTCACTAAGAAGGCTGAAACAGATTATAGGTTGTTTTTTACTATGTCTGAGAGGCTTTTTTTTATTCTTCTTCTTTTTTCCCCTCAGTTCCTCTCCTGAGAGAAAATTGAGTATCTGTCAGGGAAGACGATCATGAAAACTCTCATAATCCAGGTTTGTGTTCTTGGAAGATTATCCTTGATATACAAAGCTCCTCGCTGAATCTTTCCTGAAGTTTATTTATTTGCCCATGTTTCTCCCAAACTTAAATACTCTGTTAATAACACTGAGCTTCTCCACACTGAATCTGCAGAGCTCAAGATTAAAACTTTCTAAATTAAAAAAATCTCAGCTATATACACAATCCTTGAAAAATAGAAAATCTACCACTAGCCAATATCATATCCATTGACAATTGAGTCTTATTTTGTTCCCTATTTTAGGATCTCCAGTGGGATTTAGGGGAGAAGGAAATGGCTGACTTAGAAACTTACCAAGGGCTGGGATTCTTCAGGAGTTTAAGGCTGGGGAAAATTCATTCTTTGTTCCTTGTCTCATTTACTCAGTGAATATCTGATCTAATACTGTGTTCCAGGAACTATGTTCTTGACTCTTGGCTACGATATCAACAAAACTTCTTCTGCTGACCAGGAATCTATGATAGGGGAAGGTGAGAGTAAATGGTCAGGAATAATGTAGCATAGGAAAAGTTATAAAAAGGATAAGTTCTAGGGTCTCTAACCTTGTATGTAATGAAAAACTTATGGTCATGAAAACAATTGAAGGCAAAGCCAAAGAGCTTATGAATGAATCACCTGGCTGTGAAGCCTACACCAGCACTTTTTACCCCAGGCAGAATACATATTCTGTCTCAGCTTCAATCTGAAAGAAGTATAAATAGGCTCAGGGGCTAGAGCAGAAGTGTAGGGGTTGAGGACAGGCTTCTTCTTACCTATCAGAATGTCACCCTTTATATCATTATTTCTTTCCATAACTTCATAGTTTAATTTTTGTCTTCAAAATACAATGAAGATTTAATTAGTTGAATTTTGATGATATAAAACCTATAAAAGAAAGTATCATCCACTCCATTAATATTTATGGAGCACTTATTGTACACTGGTACTTACACTGACAAAGAAGATATTGTCTTGTAGTTGGGTCATACTTAATTTTTAGAACAACGATAAATACATGGATATTACGTGTTGACGTTTTTGGATGTGTTCTTTTAGCTGGGCCAAGTCAAGAGGACAAAAGAGAGACCAACAGACATTTTATAGTATACACAGTTCTTCAGTTATTCAAGTAAACACTAACTTTTGTACTACTTCTCAGAGATTTTTCCAATGTAGTTAAAGTTTCTGATGAGCTGATTTTCAGTTACGGAGATTATTCTTAGTAGGCAGACTTTTCCAGATCAACCCCTAAAAGATATTGAACTATTAGTGGTGAAAGAGATTCCCAAAAGTAGCTAGGTCTACAATAGCTCTCTTTTTGCTGGATATGCTTTGTTTGCCTGCCTGCCTGCCTGCCTGCCTGCCTGCCTGCCTGCCTCCCTGCCTGCCTCCCTGCCTGCCCTGGAGATCTTTGAAATTCTTAGCTAGCTACCACAATCATGTAAACAGATTGCTTTTAGTAAATCCCTGCTCACCTGCTTCTCTGTATATGCAGATGTCTCTCAGTGTCGTTGGAGAATTGGTTCTCAGAATTTCCTGCCAATTCCAAGGTCTGCAGATCCTCAAGTTCCTTATTATAAAATAGTGAAGTATTTGCATATAACCTGTTCACATACGCTCCTTTACTTAAAGTATCTTTAGGGTGTTTGTAGTCCTAAGAACAATGTAAATGCTATGTAAATAATTGTCATATTGTTTTGTTTTGGGAATAATGATGAAAAGATATGGAGTACAGGAGACTATCATCTATCTATCTATCTATCTATCTATCTATCTATCTATCTATCTATCGAGGTTGCTTCCTAACTGATACACTGAAATGTTAAAAACACTGGAAGCTTTAACATATATTTTATACTCAGAGCAACTCTCAGTGCTTGTAAAATTAAGAGGATATTATTTATAAATCTACACAAAAATCACCTGAGTATATTTCATGAAGCCCACCTTTGCCTAACATCTTTGCTTAAATTGTGAAAGGCATCTGCCCACTGGGTGAAGTGCCCAGGGTGATTCTACTGCTCATACTTGCAATTTTTCCTGGCTCTGTGCTCAAATGATGATCTTTCCGACTGGCTAGGCGGGAACTAGCATGTGCCAAGCTCTACTGGAACGTTTTAAAACAACATTGAATATAACATAATTAAGTAGGGATGACTGAAGACTTAATGCTTTTACTGACTAGAGTTAAGTCTGTGCCAAACACAGAAACTTCATCTTTGTATTTTTTAAAGAGGAGAAAATAAAACTTATGGAAAATTTTGGACTATGCTACCATCCTTTGAATTGTATGAAATATAGATAATTCTACAAAATTATTTTATATTCAATTTTTATAACTTTGCTTTATTACTGATTGTGAATTTAGTGTATATTCAAAAAGAAAGAGCAAGGGGTGAGAAGCTGAGACTGATTAAAACCACTGATATTCTACCAGAAGTAATTATAGCTGTGAGGATATTTTTTGAAGGAATATAAATCATGCTTTTCCTATTTCACAATATATTGTAGGCAACTGACCTCTGAAAATGACAGTATTTCTCTTGGTTCATTTGCCAAACAGTTTCTGAGAGTTTCAGCTAACAGAGGGTCTGATTGACACTGTTGGAAGACAGGATTTTTTTGCTATCCCTTTGTGTCAAAGACTCAGTATTTCTGGCAGTGTTTCTAGAGTTCTCCAGAAAGCTCCATACTTTGAAGTGTTTTTTAGTGGGCATCTTCAGTCTTTACTTTGCTCCACTTGAGTGGGTCCAGCTCCAAAGGCCATCCTTTACACTCTGGCGTGGTTGTGACATCTGAATGTTGCTCTTCTTTAGTTTGCTCATTTTCCCTTATTCGGCCTTTCAGTTCTAGTTCCTTTATAAATGAGTTCCTACAAATAAAACTCTTCTAATTCCTTTATAAATGAGTTCCTACAAATAAAACTCTTCTATTAGGGCCACTGGACTGAGCTATTTCTTGATAGAGATAAATCTACGTGCTCTCTTAACATATTAAGAATGCTTTCCTGTGACCTTCTAAGACCTACATTTTATTTTTTATCTGCTTTAATAAAGACTAATTTAAATACAATATTTAAGTGTGAAATTTGATGTAATTAAACAAAAATAGCTATGCAATCATTACCACACTGAAAGCATTTCCACAACTTCAAATTCCCACATGTCCCTGTATAGTCAATTATTTCTGTCCACCTAGCCCCTTGGAACTACTGATCTTGCAAAATTCCATGTATATGGACACACACACACAGTATGCTGTCTCTTGTGTATGACTTCTTTCAATTAACATGACACTTTCGAGATTAATCTGCAGTGCTGTTTAAATCATCAGTTTATTCTTTTCCTTTGAGGAGTAATTCTCCATTCTATAAATAGATCTCAGTTTGCTTTTCATTCACTAGTTGTAGGACATTGGATATTTCCAATTTCTAGCTAATAAAATTCTATAAACATTGGAATACAAGTCTTTTGTGGACATATGTTTTCATTTACTTTAGGTAAGTACTAAGAATGCAGAATTTGGGTCTTCTGGTAATTATTTAGAATTTAAGTCCCTGACAAACTGTTTTCCAAAGGGGCTATACCATTTTTGTTTTCACCAGAAATTTATGAAATTTTTAGTTTCTTCATATCCTTGCCAACACCGAGTATTGTCAGTCTGCATAATTTGTTTATTCTAGAACGCATAAAGTGGTATATAAGAAGGTTTAAATTTGCATTTTTCTAGTGATTTTGATGTTGAGCATCAATGCTTGTGCTTGTTTGTCATTCATATATCTGCTTTGGTAAAATATCTATAAAATATATTGTTCATTTTTCATGGAGCTATTTATTTTCTAATTACTATATAATTATTTCGATATAATTTTTATTACATATGTTAGGCAAATGCTTTATCCTCCGGTGTAGTTTAAATTTGAATTTTCTTGATATTGTCTTTAAAGAGCAAAATTTAAATTTTGACCTAGATCATATATATGTTGTATAGTATATCATTTTACAAACAGCTGATAATGTATTATCAATACATTTGTTCACAATTTTACTGCTCTACAACACTATTTTCATATTTAAATTTTGTATGATTTAATTATATCAATTTACTCAGGAATATGCTATGAAAATTCAGGGTTGCTAAGATTTTTTTCTGATATAAAATTAATATTCTTAACTAAGTGGATTTTATGTTTTAAATCTTTTGGGGGGCATATTAAAAAACAATCTTTAAATCACTTGAGACTTCTTTAAAGGTATAGCGCAGTGTATCATTCTACCTCATTCCCACCCATTTTATGCAGAGATCTTGGGATTATTGCTAAAATGTCCACTAAATAACATGATTATTCAAAAAAAAAGAACACTTTAAACATATTGAAACCATCTAATGTTCTATATAGTCATGGTCAATTGATCATATGCATTTATTTATTTAAACGACAATAAATGACTAAAAGGTTACAAGTTAATAGGATCAATAGAACAGAAGAGAGGATAATATCAGACAAGTATCCATCAGGCTTTTCTTCTTTTTATATGGAAGTCATATAGAGAAATAGTATCAGATTGAAGGATACAACTCCATATATTTTAGAGTGATACATTCATGAGAAATCAGCCATGTCCTAGCAAAATCCCAGAATCTAAGAATTAGCAAATGGTAAAAAATACTGTTTATACATATTTTCAGAATGCTCATAGATAACAATATAGGCTGATAAAGCAGAAAAAATGGAGATAACTATCCCTAGAAATTGATTCTCCTTTGAAGGACAGAATCTCAGATATTTTATTTTCGATGTTCCTTTTGTGGAAAAAATAGCTTTATAATCACGATGATGAATGTCTCCTCCCCCAGCTCCATCAGTGTCTGCTTAATTTATTAGGGCTCAGGTTAAGTATTAAAAATGCCCAAAGATAATAAGATTTTGGAGGAAAGTCTCAACCCTAAAATAAAAAATCATGAACGTATAAGAAGCAGAAACATTACAAGGAATAAGAAATATATTTAAAAAGATCTTTGAAGAATATTCTAAATTGAGTAAGTAAAAAATACTAATTTAGACAATAAAATGAAGGTGGGATAAAATAGATACATTCAAATGACAGTGAGGGAGGGGAGAACTTGTAAAAGTTAAAAAAAAAACCCTAAAATTTCAAAGGTAAGGAATAGTAGGATAATAAAGTAAAAGGAATAGTTCAAAGAGTAATGAAAACAGATAGGAATAAAACCATGTGATTGGAGACTTTGGAATTTTGAAATTATTCTAAATAGATTGTAGATAGAAGAGTAAAAACATAGAGAAAGAAGTTACTATAGATCTAATATAAAATATTTTCCAGAACCAAAAACTTACATCTTAAAAGAAAGGACTGACATAATGAAAGTAAAAAGCCAATATTATACTATGTTATTATGAAATATTAATAACTTAGACATAAAAAGATCTTTATGCTTCCAAAAATGGGAAAACAGTTCACACATAAAAGATCTGGATGGAACAATATCTCTTACCAACAAAACTAAACCAACAACAGTAGGACAATAGTGACAATATTTACAGTGACTGTGATTTCTGACTATCCATCCAGAGTAGAATAAAGGTATTTCAAGCATGAGAAATTAAAAACCTTAGTGCACCGTTTCTTAAAAAGTTGTGGAGAGGGGGCAGGGAGTTTAGCTCAGCAACACAAGAACTTGCCTGGCAAGTGCAAGGTCCTCAGTTTGATCCCTGGCATAAAAAAAAAAAAGAAGTTAATGGAGGATGCACTTCAGTAAAATTTGGAATACACTAAGAAAGAAAAGACATCAGACATAATTTTCATTAAAAGTCCTTAGCAGCATCTAAGGATATCAATAAAGACAAAGTCCAGGATTAATACAGTGCTTCAGGATTAAAAAACAAGTAGTCCAGGTTGGAGAAGTAGGCCCTTAGGGGCACTGGAAAGAAAACCACAGAAGGCAGGCAAACTGATGCATAAGGCTATATAAATGTGTGCTTGTGTATATCACTCACCTGTGCTTTGTATTACCCTTATCTAGACATGGCAATGTAGACAGTAGCTTTTATGTAATGTGAGCCAACATTGATATGCCAATATATATTTAATTTAAATTTTATTTAGTATAAATAAACATATTTATGGAAAGTGTGGAGTTAGATGTGAGATTATGGTGGCATATGAGAAATAAATATTGATTATTTAGGTAATACCTAAGGTTAAGAATTAAAAAACAATGATATAAGCACATTTAAGATTATGGAGGAAAATACTAAGAGAAATAATTAAAAAGAATTGAAAGTCATTGATTCTCGGTAGTAGGAATCAGTAGTGGAGAGGAATGAGGCAACTTTTACAATTTTTCATTACAACAATAATTTTGTGTCTGAATTACTTTGAAAAGTTAATTTAAAATCCATAGGTGGAATTATAATGTACAAGTCCTATAATTATTATTAAATTTAGCTAATTTACAGAAAGATTACTTACATAAAAAGAAAATATTTTGAGTAAATTAAATATGTTACTTAAATCAACATTATCAAAACTCATCCTGAAGCAGAATTTCATTAATATATTCCTGACTTAACGTATCATTTTCATAATATACACTAAGTCATGCATCTACCATGAGATTTGAAACCAAGACATTTGATTTAATAGTTAGTTTTGGACTGGATTTCTGTAATATTGCTCATGGTATAGAGTTTTAGATTCTTTTTCTCCTTCGAGTGTGACATATGGTAATATTTAGTTTGCATAGTTGACATAGTGTATGGACTAAATCCAAATCACCGAAAATTATCTCATGACAGGAAGAATACCCTATAAGTTTGAACTTACTGAATTACATAAACAAGTTGTGTTAATGTCTTTCTTAGATATGGAGTGAAACAGGTGCAAAAACACCATGTGTAGACATGATGATGGAGCAGGTTCTATTAACCTTTTCAACAAGACATTTGGGATAGGCAGTTAATCCATGAAGCCATCAGCTAGAAAAAGACATCACAATCTTTACTGCTTTATTGAAGAACTGTCTAAAATGATGTATCTGGGTATACATTTGGGTGTTAAAAAAGAAAAGTAAGACATCTTTTGAAAATTAAAATAGAAGTGTCTTACTCTTATTCATGTACAGTGGCATAATAATAGTCCCTTTGATGGGGCTGTTTACCATGTCTGTTGTAGATGGATATTAATTCTAAACTAGGTATCCCACTATGAAGGAATGCAGGAACTCTGGGAATCTGCAAAGCTAGCTACTTATAACTTTGTTCACAAGATTTAGTATTTGAAACCATTTATTGGAAATCATAAATGATCAGGGCTTGTGTATCTGAGCAGATGAAAATTGTGACTTTTATGGTTTTTTTTTTACTTCAAGGCTTCATTAGATCATATTTACTTGAAAGTTTCATATCAAAAGAGATTCATCCTATTCTAAACCATTTTCCCTTAAATTTTGACATAGCAATTATGCCATGATACAAAGATAAAGAAATAATTAAAGTAAACACTACAAGTACATTCACTATAATTATAAAGATGCTTGTAAATGAAGAGGAAAATGACTGTTTCTTGAAAATAAAAGAAAACGTTTTGTTGGAGTAAAAGAAAAAATAGGAAAAATCTAAAAGCAATCTGAAAAAAAGTTGGGGAAAATGTTGAAAATCCAAAAATAATGAAAAATCTTGCAATTTAGAAGAATTAAAATTTCCTTTAAATTTTTGGTTGCACTATGGAGTCTGATCTTCACTTTTCTGTTTTATCAAATATATAATATTACATGTTTCTCCAATTTAATGCATGGTAATATAAAGCGAAGAACATTTCAGTAGTTGGAAGATACAGAATATTGAGGTTGCTTTAATTTGGAGTTGTTGAAGTTGAGCTAGAGATGCACTCTGTAGATTTCCTCCCTTATGTAAGGTTTTTTTTTTTTTAATGTAAAAGGAAGACTCAGAGTCATTTTTCTAGTTTCTGAAACCTGCCTGTTTTTTCTGCCAACTGACTGTTACTATCTGCTCATTTACTGAACTTAAGAGTTGGCTTGCTTAAGCATCAGGACACATGGAGCCACCAAATTCACACAAGAACTTTTATCTGTTTGTACTGGTGATTCTCAAAGCAAATGCAAAATGTGGTCTATGAGTTGAGAAGTAAGGCATCTTGAGCCATAAATGGGGCAGTAGTTAATGAACAAGATCAATATTCAAGTAAAATTTTAATATTACTTTCCCAATTTGGTCCAGGAATTAAAAGAGGGACCTAAGGAAACAAATAAAATACTTGTTGATGAAATATTACTTGGGATGAAATATTTTGTTTTGATAACGTAGCCAATTTTCAAAGATCATGATTAATTTATTCTAAAAGATTTGGATGATCTCTAGGACAGAGTTCTGTGATTCCAAAAGTATACTTTTTCTATCTTGGAAGATAGTTGAATAAGAAAACTGTAACTAGAATTCACTTCAATCCTTGCTATACTTTTTACTCTTTCCTCAGAGCCTATGGACAGACTTGGGGTTTCAGTGAAACATTTGTATAGTCTGATTGTCTCTTATTACCTCCTTGTTACACTCTAAAATCCACTGAAAGAATTAATAAATTTTAGTACAATAGAGAAATAACATCATTATAACTATTTTCTTTTCTTCCTTTTTCATTTCTTCCTCTTCCGTCTTTGCATGATTTTTATTCACATCAAATATAAAGGGATATTAATAAGGTAGTATATAGGTCTAATAATGAGACTGAATGGAGATTTAATATTTAAAGTGAACTGGTAATAATGCATCTGTGCTAGCAAGCTTTTCATTATTATAACAAATATGTGAGATAAATCAACTTATTAAGAGAAGTTTACTTTGACTTTTCATTTTTGGAAATTTAAATCCATGATCAATGGGTCCCATTGCTTTGACCCTGTGGCAAGACAGCAAATCATAGAAATATGTGCTACAGCAAAACCTCTCATTTCATGGTCATGGAAAGAAAAAGAGGAAGTGACTGCATTCCACAATCTCTTCAACATCATGACCCTAAGACCTAAGGACCTCACAGATGGTCCCATCTCTAAGTTTTCTTTGCCTATCAATAGTCAAACTGAGACTAAGCCTTAATTTGCGCACCTTTGGGAAGCATTCAAAATCCAAGCTATAATGGTATTTGCATATACTTTGTTAATCCTTTGATATTTCCAATTTATGGTAAAGTAGCCTGGAATGTCCATAAAACTAATAATATTCATTTAACTGTTTCTTGCATTGATTGCTTCAACAGTTTATTTTTAAAAGTAGTTTCAATATTTTCTGCACATTTCCCATTAACTCTAAATTTACTAATATACAATTATGGAAAGCATGATTTCTCTTAAAACACAATACTAATATTTTGGCAATATTTAAAAATCACAGAATATCAAAACATATGCTAACATGTGAGTGAAGAAGTTCATTCCGTGATCCTTCTATTTTCTAAAAGCCAAGATCATGGAAGGAAGGAAGAATTAAGAAGACAGCATGCTATTGCATCCCTTAGTGTTTAATGAATAATTTTCTGGCTTCAGGTTGCACTGGTACTACTTTTGTATTATAAAGAAGTTCAAGTGGGTGAGCTGTACTCTAAATTTCTGGGAGAAATAAGTTATAATACTAGTTTTATGTTATCTTGTGCTTACAGAGAACATGATTGTTGGGGATGAATGAACTCTATTATACTGAACCTTTCAAGTAAAAAAAAAAAGTTTTTGAAAGGAGTATGGGTAAGTATTGCTTTTCAAAATATTCCTCTGGGTCCAGAATTAACACTGACAAGAAACATATTTTTAGAAAGGATGAGTTTCTGAATACTGATTTGACTTGAAATTGTTTGGTTTACTAGCATTTATTCATATTTTTTGAAGATAAGAATCAGAGTTATATTCTTGCCTATTTTCAGAGCCACCATTTAAATCAATATGAACAGTTGTTGGTGAATTTATATCATCCTTCAATGTAACCCACAAGCAAAAAGATGCATTTTACTATTTGTTTCATCATTAGAACATATTTTCTCCCATCTTTATTTTCTCTAAGTTGCTCTTCCAGTGAAATTTTATCACAATTTTTATTTTTTAAGGAAAAATTGGCCTGATCATTTAAGCAGAATTATGTTTAGTCAAAACTAACTTTGGTCTTTTTGAGAAAACAGGCTTTTGAACCAAAATTCATGTGCTAAAGCTTTATGTCAAACTTCTAAATAAACCTTTCAATATTTGCAAGTAACTGTTATTACAGGAAAAACATATGACATTTCAAGTTGAAGTAGCTGAGAATTACACAAAAACAAAAAATTGGTAATTATAATAGCACTAATACTTATATGTGATCAAGATATAATGCACCATAACCAAGTTTTTAATTTATTAGGAGACCTTTTCTGTCACAGCCTTCAATAGGCTGCACCTTTGTTCATGTCTGGATCATGCAAGAATGGTGCCATTTTTTTCTTAGACAGTGAAATGTCACTGATAAATCATTACCCTCATCACCTCAAATAACTCAAAGCTTTCCTGTCAAAATGTAGGAAGGAATTCATATGATTACAAATAGGCTTATCTTCACCCATCTCAAGAGATAGGGAGTGAATACTGCTAAGTAGACAAGCATATCAAACTAATTTCAACCCAAGAGAAGGGTCAGATTTCACCAGATTGAACATATGCCTTGGACATGACAATAGCTCTTCAAATTCTATATTGCATAGGTGATATCTTTTAATTTTCTCATAGTGAATACAGAGATAAACTGAGCTGCTTACGATCTGCAAAACATTCTTTTTTATGACCGAACATGTATGATTGTTACAAAATCTTGGCATCCTCTCTATTTTGAATAATGAACAGAGTTATTTGGATTCTCTGGGTTTGTTTTCTGGTCATTCATTGTCTTTCTTCCTAAGACATAACAAAAGCAGGCATGCATGGTGCTGTATCTAGTTCTTTGCACTATATGCTAATTCTCTTCAAGCCAGAATGATGTTAACCATGCAAAACACATATCTCTTATGTGGTTTTACTTTTGCATAATTTTCCTGTTAAAGATTCAAATGAATCTCAGAGTGGACTTACACATCTCTTTGGAATAGTCACTAATAACTTCTCCATTGGTAAATGTGCCTTTTCATCTGTATGAGAAGCCAAAAACAATTAGTATTCTTGTTGAATTCATATTATAGCAAATGATATAAGCATATGGCTAAATATTTCTTTTATGCCAGATTCTACATTCTAGTTTTCACTTCTCATCAATAAAGAAATCGATTACATTGAAAAGGAAAATTCAATAAAAAATCCTTTACTATATAACTATAATAGTAGATGAATGATTTCTTTTGTAAAAGAAAAAAGAGCAGAATATAAATGGAAACTCTTTTATAGATCATTCAACAGAACATGAAATAGTTATGCAAACAAAAATATCTGTATTTTCATTATTTCTTACACAGATATTCACAAGGGATAGATCTGAATATCTTTTTTTCTGAGTAAATCATTGTGATATGTCATCATATTAATGCTTATACAGGAAAGGAAAAATATTGTAAATATGTTGAATAAAGCAATAATTTAAAAACTGGATGCTCTTCCTCTAACACATTGATTCAGTCATCAAAGGTCCCATCTGTGAGCTGGTTGAGGAAATATTGAACTGAGCTGCCCCCAATGTCTTTGGCACAGTAGAAACTATATTCACACTGTCTAGGGCACCTGTCTAATGACCCGATTAGTAGGTGCTTCGGTTGAATTCTTTTTTAACATAGCCAGTTTTGTTGACTTTGCATGAAGAACGGAGAACTGTTTGCTAGAGTGGGTTATATTACAATTTATTACACTTCCAAGACTGTTTTTACACTGATGTATAATTTAAAAATACCTTATAATTCTGTACTTTCATAAGAATCTAAATTGTGAACATTAAAAACAATTGTTTTATTTATACAATAGTTTACAAAATATTTGAGATTATTTGACATGTTAAATAAAGTGCAAAATTTTATAGCACTAAATCCTAGTGACTTAACCTTAGTATTCTTTTCAAGTCAAGAGAATTAATTCTCCTATTTGCTTAAATTTTCTTCATGCTTTTAACCTTTCAATTACTTCAATGCTTGGTCATTTCACAGACTTAAAAATGCTTTCTTCAGGGAGGAGAATAATCTGGTGGGGACTAAACTCAAAACAGTTGGATACTCATTTCCATAGATGCATGCGGGCAAATCTTATTTAAGAATGCCTTGATTTCAAATTCATTATAAATTAAGTGTTAAAAGTGAGGTAAATATAAAACAATCATAACTTTGGATATTTGAGGTATTTTAAAAATTATAAGATTATAAAAGCTATTCTGCCAAGTGTGTTAGCTCATGCACACTTTTGACATTAATTTTTCTAAGCACTAAGCTTCATTCATGTTTGTTCTCTTCTTAGGAGAGCTTGGATTAATGCCAACGTATCTAATTACCCAATAAGAGAAATTTATTGTAGAGTCCATTGATACAGAACCCATGGTGCTGGTGAATTTATTGAGGTGTGAGGTTTGTATTTTTTTCCCTTGGTGATAAAGTCCATGGTTTTTGTTAATTTTTCTAAAGAGCTCAAATCCAAAAGAGTTTACAACTTCTATTCTTTGCCCATAGAAGAGTGTGGTGATGACAATGATAAGCCACATTCATTAGTCCATATTCAGTGTACAAGTCTGAAAATAAACTCTTTATGAAAGAGTTTATTATCTCTTAAGTTATACCTCTTACAGTCAACCATGTTGTTTGGATCGAGCATAATACAGTCTCTCAACTTTTGCAATTTCTTTTTGTCTTCAAATAGCTTCATCAAATCTCACAGAGATTATAGAATTTGCTTCCAAATGGATCTCTGCCTAGGCCCAGGACAAGTGATTTTTCTAAATGTACAAATCTGATTAAATCACCTCTCCTACTGTTGAAAACCTCTATGCCTTCCATCTGTTTTCTAAAAGAAATGTTACCAAGTGGCACAAATGCAAAAGTTCTCATAATGTAATGTGTGACATAAAGAATGAAGAACACCATATGCTTTCATTCTCTTTCTGTTATTACTTTAGTGAATTAATTTCTGGCAAAAGAATGGCTTATATTTCATTTTATCCTTTACTTCTAAGTGCCAATTCCATATGGACGGAGATGAAAAAATATTTGTCAAATGGGCAATAGCCCAAAAGCCAACCTGAATAGCTAGGATAAGATTGTTCACTATTGCAGCATTCCTGATAAAGTGATGTTTATTTAGGATTTTAAGGAGATACTGTGTGAAGAGTGTCCAAAGAAGAAGAAATAGTATGTAGCTCTATTTTAGTCTTTTTCCTGGCAAATATCTCTCTGTGAAAATAAACTGTATGTTTTTGAGGTTGGAACAATCTCATAAATATTCAGTATATACTTAGAGTTTTGATTGTTTGTGTGAATTGAATAAAAATTACTGCAAAATGTTACCCTCCTGATAGTTACACAATGTGACTTTGCATTACTTACCATTAAAGTTGGAGGTTACTGCCTTCTGTTTTGACCCTGTGGAATAGTTTTTGAACTGCACTTTGAAAGGTTTATGACATTTTCATATGAAGAGATGGCTGAAAAGCCATTCTTAAGTTACAACGTTAGCCATTCTAACAAGACAATCAAAAACAGTGAATATTTAGATGATGTGCTCAAATGAGGAGTGACATCCAGGAGGGTAAGGGGTAACTAATAGTGAAATATTAACCTATTTCATAATTTTAAGAAATGAATATGAGATGAGTTATAGAAAATAGCATCAACCACCCTTTAAAAAGAAGACTTTAAGAGGAGACAAGTAGAACGTTGATGTATATTGAGGAGGATCTAGAGTAGAATATTATTATTATCATTATTATTATTTATGAAGGAGAATTTATAGAAAATTCATAGGCTCAAAATAATGATCTAATAGATGGGAAAAGATTGAAGATGAAGCTGTGATACTCTGTGGAAAACACCTCAGACTAGATAAGGTAGTGTGTGATCTAGAACACAAGTGGATAAATTTGCTCTTGCAAGAAGTTGGGGGAAGTTCTTCCATCAGTTCCTTGGATCAGGGAAATCAGAGTTGAAGTCCACAGAGTAAAGAAGGTTTGTGGATTTGATGGAGGAA
Source organism: Hydrochoerus hydrochaeris (assembly GCA_004027455.1). Classification (NCBI taxonomy): domain Eukaryota; kingdom Metazoa; phylum Chordata; class Mammalia; order Rodentia; family Hydrochaeridae; genus Hydrochoerus; species Hydrochoerus hydrochaeris. The sequence goes on from PVLA01002666.1 coordinate 251,721, forward strand.
GTGGAAGTCCCATGATGGAATTTTAGAGGATTGTGAGGCATCCAATCAATTTCTATTTTTAATTCTTAGCTCAATGTGACTGCTCTCTCCTACAGTTCCCAGTGACGAAATCCTCTGGAGAAGAGCTGGTTGACAAGCTTCCTGATACTGTGTAGCTCCTGCCAAGCACAATGACTTCCCAAATCTTCCACCTTAATTCAGACATGCACATATCCCCTGGATTATTTCAGTAACCTGCTAGTTATTCTCCTTTGCTGTAGTCTTTACTAACATGTTCTCCATACTGCAACCAGAATGATTTTAATAAAGTATATCTTATTAATCATTTTATTTCTAAAAATCATTAGAAACTCTCTAATCTCTATAAATTTAGATTCAAATTCTCTAGCATGGTACAAGAATCCTTTGTTGTCCACCTTTTATTTTTCATTTACCACCTTCTTTTTCTGTGACATGTGAAAATCAGGCTGATGTACTTGCAGTTCCTTCAGTGTTTCATGCTGTACTGTGATTCTATATATTTGCCATGTTCTTCCTCTGTCAGCCATGGCAGGTATCCCCTTATCTGTAGCTTGCACTATTCACTTCAGGACCTACTCAAATACCTGTATTATCTTTTGGGGGGGGTACTTTCTTTGTCCCTCCTGGAAGTGGTAAGCAATATCCCCTTTGTGTTCACATATTACTTTGTCTCAATTGTGTTATAATAATTTATTGTGATCTGCAAAAGGCAGAGATTGGATTATTTTTCTTCTATATATCTTCTTATCTAACAGTGCTCAGGAAATAACTTTGATCAATGCGTAAGCCATAGAATGAGAGAAATTTAGGTTCTGATGTTTTTTAGAATGGGCATAGGGGATACTATTGGACATGATAATAAAAATACTAGGAGATTCAGGTTTCAGTTATGAGAAGACAAATGATAAAGATGACAAAAAATAAGCTGTTGGATTTGAATAATCAGAGCCTTTGGAGTGAATGGAAAGAAATGTGAAACAGTACATTGGATAGTAGTCCCAGGACACACAGACATGAAACTGGGGGGGGGTCTCAATTTTATGGTGTCCTTTCCACTCATTTTCATCTACATTTTTACTTCACACTTGGCAAATTTTCATTTGTATTGTTAACTTAATATTGTCTTAGCTCTGTCAATTCAAAGCCATTTTTATTTTACCAATGAAATACATAAGATCTAATTTTTTCTAATTCACAAAGTAAAACATGTCTTTTGAGAAACTAAATTCTTTTTTCACACAGATACCAGTAATCCTTTTATGTTACAACAATGTTTTTTAATTTTCATTTTACATAGTTTTCAAAATGGGTCATTGTGATTCTATTAAAATGTATATAACTGTAAAATTATACAAATAATACTTTTTTAATTTAGGAGAAGCTATCCACTGGGGAGGTGCGGTATATTATTGGTTTCAAAAATCATTTTTCTTGTTACTTCCTAAGAGCAAAACCATTTTTATCAAAGAAAATTTTCTGAAGTGTATCAGATAACTGAAGAGAGAAAAGCACAACAAACCTGGTAAAGGTGGAAATACTATAGGCTACAACATGCTATTAAACATTAACTCTATTATTTCCACAGTGTATGAGGAATTGATGGATCCATAGAACTCTGAGGAACAATTTGGATAAAGCACTACTCTACAACAATTCTACTTTGAATTATGAAACAATATGTTTCCAGATTCCTTTTGTTAATCAGTACCACATTGCTGGGCTATAGCTAGACCATTTATGTACTACAATTTTAAGATTTTAAGACAAAGAAGGATAGGTCAAGGATAAAGCTGGAACTGAAGTTCCCATGATTGGAGCCACAAAGTTAAAAATATCTACAGTGGCACTTGGGAGAAGACAAGATGGCCAATCAGTAAGCAACAAAATACAAAGCCTCCCAGGAGAAACAACTCATATGCCAGAATAAAACACCCTGGAGAGACCCAGACAGAGGGAGATGGATCCTCTTGACACAGGAGGAAATTAAAACTTAAAAAAGCTCATCAAATACATTGGGACCACAACTGAAACAGCTAAAAATTACGGGACACAGCATTTTTTGCTGTGACCCGCCAAGTTTGCACCAGCTTGAATTTGCACCGGCCAGCAGAGCTGCCCAAACTCGTTCCTGCTGCCACTAACAGGAACCACAGCAACGCTTAAGTCGGGGGTTGGTGAGCCCAATGGATAGTGGAGCTAGTGAAGTGACCTTCATTAATCCATGGTCAGTGCTGGGAATGAGACCCCCCCCCCCCGGGAAGGATGTGACCAAATGGGTGACATGTTGAATCAGGCAGGAAGAGCCTGAACTGGGAGTGACAGTGACTTCAGTTGATAGCTCCCTCCCCAGAGCAGATTCATGGGATTTGCTTGGACGGGGCTGTGCCCCTGGCCAGGACCCAGTGAGCAGTCCCAAAACAATTCCCTGTGCCTAGCATGCACTAACTGGGTGAAGGCCCCTGAAGTTTGGCTGGCCCGGTGGGGAGGGGCAGGCAGGAGAGGACAGAGGTCCCTCGCCAGCATGCTTCAGAGGAACCATGGCCAACAGGGGAGGAGGCTGGGGCCTGAACCATAACTTGTGTGGAGGAAGCCAGGGCCATGACAGGAGAGAGAGGCAGGAGGAAGCCCCCAGCCCAGAACCCTGAGAGCCCTGATCCAGGAGAGGGAAAAACAAGGGAGACTGAGGGTGGCAAACACAAACATCAGACATGGCTTCAATGGACACTAAGAGATATCTTCGGGACCTTGTAGATGAGCTCAAAACTGAAATATTAAATCAGGTAAAGCAGGATATGAGTAGAGTAATAAAAGAAATGTTCTCAGGAGGCATCTCTCAGGATGATA